>SMGT01012132.1:416912-431496 GCA_004794575.1 Lanistes nyassanus | reverse complement strand
AACAGGCAACTTGGAAATTCTGGGCAGAGAGCTGGACAGTTATGGCAAAGTTAGTTGATTATCCGTTTTTATTTAAAATATGTTGTGATTATGTACATAAATTTCAGTCTTTCACGTTTTTCTTGCTTCATTGCTACAAGCACTGAAACAGCATCTTTTTTCAAATTTCAAGAGATGATTAGAATGCTGTTTGAATTGGTAAAGAATCCACAGCTTATAAATTAATTTTGCTTCCCTTGAGCCATTGCCTTTCTCACACAAGTAAATTCTTAACACAAGGAATTGCAAACAGTTTTCAATTTTTAAATGCCACCTTATATTTGAAAAAGATACAAATAGAACTGCATTTATTTGGGCACACCATAATATACTGTCCTGTTCCCAAACTCTAATGTATACGGCTATCAATAAAAATGGAAGTTATATATATGCCCTGTAGATCTGAGCTATGTTGTGAAGAGATGAGCAGATATACTTGTAAATCCCTGGGCATCACATACAGATTTATGACTGCTTGGCTTTCATCTGTTTTAAGCTCTGTTCCAATAATGAGGAATGACAAAACATCTTCCCTTCAGACTCATTTTGTTGCAGCCATTTCCCATTTTTTAGCTATGGCCCTGATGCCACCATCTTCCATTACATCAGTGTTAGTGTTAATAAGAGATTTGTTTGGAATGTGAAGTAAGTGCAGAAAATAGAACTATAAAGTGGTCTAGCATTAAAAACATTAGGCAAGAACTAGAAGAAAATTTTCTGTCATAAGTGATGTAAACATGATTCAGCTGCATAATCTAGTGGAGGAGGATGCATGGAAGTTACTGAATTCCCTGGAAATTAATGCGGAATGGAGGACTTTATGAAAAAGCAATTGTTGAGCATTTGTAATTTGTTTTTGACTTTCTCTGCAGAAAGACCAAGACTTTACCAAGAGCGTGAATATCATTCAGACGGATGCTGTGCCATCTGGAAGACTTGTGAGGAAAAACTTCATCAGTAATAATAAGTGGTGTTGTGTTTCAGGGCAAAGTTTTCTTGGTCAAATACGTAGAAGTGACACAATAATCCTAGTCACATGTCGGTTGTCTAGGTCCAATGTGTACAGTCACCCAGCTACCCTTGCCATATGTCTATTGTCTAGGTCAAGTGTGTACAAATCATACAGCTACCCTAGCCATATGTCTACTGTCTAGGTCAAGTGTGTACAAATCACATGGCTCCCCCAGCCACATGTCTATTGTGTAGGTCAAGTGTACAAATCACGTGGCTCCCCTAGTGATATGTCTGTTGTCTAGGTCAAATGTGTACAAATCACACAGCAACCCTAACCATATGTCTGTTGTAAAGATCAAAGAAAAGGAATATGAATGCTTTTATTCCAACCCACGAGGGGTACAAGAATACAACACAAACACATTCACCTGTTAAAACAATATATATATATATGTGCCTTTTCATAACTCAACAAATTAGAAACTGTGGTGTACAAATCACACAGCTATCCTAGCCACGGCTGTGCAAAAGCTGGAATGCACACGAAGAGCTGATACACCGTACACAGTAGTTCATGTTCTTAGTGTTTCTCATTAAAAGTCTTATCTGATGAATGAACCAATTGCCTAAAATCCTTGAATTAATTTTATAAAGTAAGAATTAAGAATTGAATACAATCCTGATCTTGTTGTATATTTTTATAATGTCTATCTTGCAAGTCACCCCTTCAGTTACCAAGTAAGGGCTTGTCCTTTTTTTTCACCACTGCAAGCTAGGGTTTTCACTGAATGGTGGAAAGGGAAGTTTAACCAGACATATGTAAACGTTGATTTTTACATTCATGGCTTGGTGAAAGAAAAGAACAAAAGTGACAGAGGAGGTGTTTTTCTTTTATAGAATTGGTATATTTCTTTTTATGTTGGTGTGGCCTATGCTTGTCATACTTTTTTGGTGGAGGAAGGGGGGTAGGTAACAATTTGAAACATGTGCTTTCAGATATTTTCTCCAACTGGTCCTCTAAATCGTGACTATGATGATGTCAGGAGGGTTTATGATGCAGCAGTGAATGGTATTAAAAGGTATGCATGCAAGTTGTAGATAGTCATTGATGTTGATTTTTTTTTTCAATATTGAAAAGTGACCTTAACAGAACATGATAATTACTAACGATCCTGTTTTTCTGGATGTAAAGGTGAGGTTATGATCGCATCTCACATGATGAACAGAGGGTCTTCTTTTTTCTGTATCTTGAGGGAGGCCTGCCATTATGTAGCATTACATTTTTGGCATGAATGGAAAAACAGCATTTCATATTTGTTTATGGATAAAAAGCATTTACAGTTTCCAAACTCAAAGCTGCTTGCATAATGCCCATTTCAGTTTTTTTGTTATATGATTTACTTGCTTTGTTTCTGCATCTATGCATAAAAGGCTGCAGGTGACCTGAATGATCTACAGGTAGCTATCTTTGAGGATAACAGAGCATTGCAATTGCATATTTTGGTCTTTCTATTCAGAGCACTTCGCGCAGGCTGTAAAAAGCCTCTCCTGGTGACGTCTGCAGATGTCTTTCCCAAAGCTGGACTGGTCTCTGTCCTAGGGGCTCTGCAAGCTCTTTATGTGGTCAGTTGTACTTAAAGTCACTTGTCAAGAATAACATTTAATAGTCATGTTATACTTGGTTACTTTCTAAGCCATGTAATTGTTAAATGGTTTCTTATGCATTTTTATCCATGACTTTTGGATGGGATCAGGAATAGAATTGATACTACAAAGAGAATTTGCCCAAGTGAGACTTAGACAGGAAGTTGACGTTTAGGGGCATGGCCCCTTCTTCAGGAAGGCAGATAGATACAAACAGATAAAAATAACAAAAATCACTTAGCTGACAAGGACTCTGGTCATGCACAGTCGATGAATTGTATGTAAATGTTAATGTAACTTGCGATGCCTTATTATTGGAATATCTTGTGAATTTTAGATAAGAAAGCTTTACATTTTGATACTAAAAAGACAGCTGTTATTACTGAAATACATACTAAAAATTAAGTTTTACTACAACATTTATAGGGAGCAGAAATTCTGTGCTTGGAAGGAGAGAGAAAACAGGGAAGTAGGGAACAGATAATAGTGAAATTGGTCACATATCCTCAATACTATGGAAAGGATGTCTGCTTTCTGCTATGCAGCCGCTGGAGATACGGGAAGCATTTGAGGATAAAAAGCAAAAAGCAGAAGTCCTGGGTGTCTACTCTGATAACGCTGAGAGTGGCAAGCATGTAGCTGCCTTTGCTGAGGCTCTTGAGAAAGGAAGGTAGGTGCCAGCTCACACCTCGTAAGTCAGAGGTAGTTTCTCCAGACAGTGTGGAACCGCAGGGACAACTGTGGTCACTGCTGAAGAGCTCTTGTACTGATGCCTTGAGGAGATGCTGTTAAGGTTTTTTTTTTCTCTCTCTTGATGAGAGAACTGTATAAATGCCACTTATCGGTAGCTTGCATTAACGCTGTAAGCACAACATGCATCAACTACTTCCACAGGGTTATGTGCAAGAAGCAATGATGGAGTGCATTGCTGAAAACTAATGAAAATCTCTTTGCAGAATTGTGGCTCGTGACATCGGTGGATCAGATCCAGAGCGTATGGCAGCACCCAGAATTGTTGAATATGTGCAGAAGACATTGGAAGGTACCTCTGTTCAGGTGAGCCATCTAAAGGGGTCTCAAGACTTATCACCTTCGGAAACAAACTTGAGAACTTAGTTCATTTTGACTCGCGTGATAAATTAAATATTTTGACAGATTTACTTTTTGCTGAATAAAAGAATTATGTTTCAGGTAAAAGTTTTGGATAATGTTGAAACTCTAAAGCAGGAGTATCCATTGTTAGCTGCTGTGAACAGAGCTGCCAATGGTAAGTATTACCTAGCTTTTATTTTGCACTACCGCCTTCATGCTTGTAGTTACCTGTGCATGCATTACTCAACTGTCATGCATGATTACTGGGTGTTATATTTGTACAGTGTATTCAAGTTATGTGTGTTGACAGTTGATACACTGATGGGTAATGGTAAGTACCTCAGCTTGGCATTTTTTGTGACCCTTGAACAAGCCTTTAGACTGAAATCAGTAAATCATTGCTGGAAAAACTTCTGCATAATACTGTACAGATTCATGTTATTTTTTTAAAATTCCCTTAGTGGTTGAGAGGCACAGGGCTCGCCTGATTTACCTGGAGTACAAGGGTGATGGTGACATTAACAAAACGCTGTTTTTGGTTGGAAAGGTAAGCTGCATAAGGGATGTTGTGGGTACATATATGATTATCTGTTTCTGCTTCTGGGTTACTTATGTCCAGACATGGAAGCATTCTGAAGAAAAAAAAACAGTATCATGGAGAGCTGCAGTAGAAATGGAAGTGATATATGTGTTAACAAAGACCGTTAGTGCTGCTATGATTTGAAGAACGTAAATGTTTCACACATTTCTGAGTGTGCACACATTTATATGAATGCTGACATATTTGTGGGTGCTTAATTCTGGGTGTTTATGTGGGTATTTTGCATGCATTTGTGTAATCATTTGTGTGAGCATGTGCATGTGTTGATACATGCTTATATGATGATTGATATCAGGGCATTACTTACGATACTGGAGGGGCTGACATCAAGGCTGGAGGCAACATGGCAGGCATGCACCGTGACAAATGTGGCGCTGCAGCCGTTGCCGGCTTCTTCAAGGTATGCTGGCTGTTGTTTGTCACTTGGCGCACTTCCACATGCACCACAAATCTGTGAATGGATTATCTCTTATGTCCCATAAAACATTAAACATTATGCATTTTTTCTTATCTAACGGACGTAACTTGAACAGGGAGTCATCCATCTCTTGTGAAAGCACAAGTTGTACTCACACCATGTTTTTTTTTTTACAATACAATCTAACTGTCAGTGTTAAACTTAAGTATCTCTTTTTTCAGATACTGGCCGAGCTGAAGCCACCTGGACTAAGAGTTGTTGGTGGAATGGCATGTGTACGGAACAGCGTTGGTGAAGGTAACAGGGCAGATGTTGATTCCAAAGATGGCTTAGCCTGTTTTTGTTTACTGTATATATTCAGATCCTTATAATGACTAACAAGTTACTCTCTGTATTGACTGTACAGCTTAAGTCATGCCAAAGGAAACCCAAACATAATACTGAAATTAAGAGCAAGAAATACATAAACAAGATATATATATATATAGATATATTTAGGGATACATTTACATAAGTACCGAAACTACTTGGGGAGACTTCATTAGCAACATTTCCTTAACATCCTTTGAGTAATATAAACATATGTCTTAAATATTGCTGTTTACCAGCGTTAAGCTGTGGGGTTTAGCTGATGTCTTTGTCAAACATGAATATTACAGTCAATTTGTCAGGTGCAGTTCATGAAAAACTACCAAAGTAAAATACAGTGTTGCTGTGTTTTTGCAGAGTCCTATGTGGCAGATGAGATCATCACGTCGAGAGCTGGACGACGAGTACGTGTGGGAAATACTGACGCCGAGGGGCGAATGGTTATGGCAGATGTTCTGTGCAAATTCAAAGAGCTGGTAGGTATGCATGTTATTCAGAATTTATAGTACAACTTGTCTGGAAGAAAGCAGTGTTGATGGGTTCTTTTTTTCATGGTTTTGTTCCTTGCTGTACCCACAGGCAGGGGAGGCAAGTAACCCTGAGCTGTTCACCATCGCAACCTTAACTGGCCATGCTATTCGCGCCATGGGACCAAACTACACAGTAAGTTGTGAATAGGTGGCTGTACACGACAGGCTATTTGGAATCACTAATCCGCATTTTGTTTCGATTTTCAAACTTCAATTTGATCCTCAGATTTTATGTGATCTTGTGATCTGTATCTTCATCCAAATAGATTATTTTGAACAATGGTCCTGCGAAGAAGGATGAGATTGCAAGTAAGCTGCAGGTGGCTGGTGACCAGTACGCTGACCCATTTGAGATCTCCACCATTCGCAAAGAGGTCAGTATAGCTCCCTGCTGGTTAGAGGGTCATTTCCAACTAAATCTTTTAAAATTAAGGACTGGCCCCCTGCTTACTGACAGGAATGAAGATAGGATTGGTGAGACCATAACGTCACAGCAAGTGGAAGACAAACGGTAGCTTAAGCACCAGTGCTTACCGGGTGTGTTTCTTGGAAAATCTTTTTAATGAGATGACATTTAGATAAAGTATTGTTATATATGATGAGAATGACACAAAATACCTACGACATCATTGTCATATTGTTTCATGCCTTGATCAATGTGATGTGCATGCAACATGTGCTGACCATATATGGCATTTGGGGCTGGACAGGACTACGACTTCCATAAGGGCCCTTCAGAATACGAAGACGTTCTGCAGTGTAACAATGCTGCCTCCAGTCAAACACCGCGTGGACATCAGTCGCCTGCCGCCTTCCTCATCATGGCCTCTGGCCTGGACAAGGTTTGAGGAACTTTACGCTTTCACCAATAAAGGGTTTGAGGAGCTTTACATTTTCACCAATAAAGGGTTTGAGGAGCTTTACATTTTCACCAATAAAGGGAGCAGTGTTTTCTCCTCCCTTGTAGTTGTTCCTGTCTGTCTGTGTCCTTTTGTATCCGTCTCTCTCTTCCCTCTGTGCTCTTCATGTATGTGCTGGTGGGGTGGGGGGTTATAGATGGGGTATCAATGTTCAAGTTGCAGCTCTGATTGCACTTTTTTGTCTCTGGGTCTCTCTCTCTCTATCTCCTGTATTTCTGTGCAAATGTTGATGCATGTGCTAATTATTGTTTGCATGTATACTTGACTGAGGAAAAAAAGTCCCCTCTATTCATGGACAGCATAATTTATTTATTTTTGTATCCATTCATGTTTGAAGTTACCTGCTCTCTAGCGTTTTGGTAGATGTTTTCCTGCTTATGTTAACCAACGTGCGCACTTGAAGACATAGTCTTACTGTAAAAAGTTTCCAGTACTTTTTTTGTTGCTTGGTTTCAGCATGGGATAGATTCTGAGAAACCCTACCCATACTCCCACATGGACATTGCAGGCTCCAGTGGCCCCTTTCCTGGAATTCCAACTGGGTCACCCATTCTGGCCTTGGCAGCCCAGTATGTGCTGCCACGTCTAGAAAAAACATGCATATGTAAATAAGGTGCTTGGAAAATCAAGCTGTTCGATTGTTTCAGAGGTCCAAGATTGATGCCCCAGTTGATCTGTCTGGGCAGATGTATTATCCATTTGCATATATGCAGTTAAGGAATTTTCTATTCATTAACCAAAGATAAATTACTTTTTTCTTTCATTGTTTTATCTCTGATTGGTTTTATACTTTTTTTTACCAAATTGTATTATGTGTTTGTCCTGAAGAAGAAAACTATGTCCTAAAACCTTGTTTCTTGTCACAATACTATACCAAGACCCAAAGTGCTAAATTCTCAATTAGCAATCCCTAACTGCACCTTCCAAACAAAAAGTTCAAAACTGTAACCCTGGTAAGGCCCCCTCCGCGCATGTGCACACCATGCATCACCTGTGCGAACAGCTCACTGACCAGTTCATTTGTTGTTGCCATTTTCTATTCTCTATTCATTATAGAGACTTTGCTGTGAGGAGTTAACAGGGCAAGTTAAGTTTGTGGGTTAATAATAACAGCACTTCTTGAACTGGTAATGATTTCATTGAAGAAGATTCTAAGTTTCCAGTAGTGTTTAATAACACCAGAGGCACAGTTTTTTTTTTACAAATGGCTAAACAAACTATGCTCTTGATATTTAGTTTCTTCTTTGCTTGTTGTTTGGTGATAACTTGTTTTGTGACAAAAATAAAAGCTTGTGTAGTGTGTACTTCAAAATCGTATATAAAATTTGCTCAGTGTGCCTTTTAGTTCTTAAATGATTGCACTTCTGCAAGATCTTTTTTTATGGATGGACATACAGAGTATTTAGAGATTTGTCACTATTGGCAAAATCTAAAGACATTTTGAGACCATTTTATTACAATTAGAAATCTGTGTTTAAGGGTTTTAAAGGCGTTAGCACCTTTACAAAGCTGTTTACCAGCATATAAATGGATGTGTGTAATATATTGGATACTTTTCCATATAAGTAAAATCACGTAGTAAAACTATAAGCATTGACTGGTTTTTATGCCAATTTTAATGAGTGAAAATTGTAACAAACTGAAATAAAGGGTTTAAACCTTCCATTTTTGTCTTCTTTTTTCAAACAATCTGTTAGTACTAATTCCCCCTCACCCTCCCAACTAATGCCGTGTACAAGTAATATATTTTGTCCGCTATGAAATAAGGGTTGAGATCTACATACCCCCTTTTGTGGGTCATGTACAGTGCAAGTGGCCATGTTCGTATTAAGGGTGAAGAAGCTGTTACAACAATACCATCCGCCCCGGCACGTGTTGGCATGCTCACTGCTGCACAGATCCAAAATTTAGACGTGCAGTTTAACACAGAATCAGAAGGAAGGTGCATTTCTTTGTGTGAGCTCAAAAAGAAATCCGGGGGAGAAAACATTTAACCTCTGATCTAGAGCTCCTGGCAAGATGAGACTGAGTTTAAAATCTTCAGAAATTCTGAAGGAGAGCAGCAGGCCTTTGTCTCCCATGACATTATATATAACTGAACACTGATAATAATTCCTATGTCTGCTTCAACAACCATTTTGGGTGGGCTATGGTTATTTGCTACACGGCCACAGACATTGCTTCCCGCTGCCTCCATCCAGACCCATTGTATGTCAAACGTAGATCACGGCATACGGACTGTATATCACCCTATACCATTGTACATATTCCTGAGCCTGCATGGTTCTGGACTGGGCTGCATGAGCGTGGATCCCCTTTCCACTCATTAAAATGCCCAACAAAATTAACAGAATGAAGGGGTTTTCATTATCCCGCTTCTATAAGCGAACACAAACGAAGATTCCACTATCCGACACCTCTGTACTTCATAGTTCGTCATCCGTGATCTGCTCTACATGTATGGACTTCCGGGACTTCCGTAGAATCCTGCTGAAGATGGAGAAGCAAGAGATCCTGAACAAGGCCAAGAGAAGCGGCAGGCTGAGCGCCATCTCTGACATAAGCAAATACAGGTACCAGGCGTAGGTGTGCTGTTGCATCAAGACGCCCAGCACCAGCGGGTTGACCACGCCGGCCAAAGAGCTGGACAGCATGATGACCAGGGCCACGCTGCCCGAGACCCGTTCCAGAGCCAGGTCCAGCCAGGAGAAGCTCGCTGGGAAGATGAGCGAGATCGAAGCCCCGGTCAGCGCCACGCACGACCACACGCCGGCCTGGGACCCAGCAGCGGCGCTGACGTACAGACCTCCTAGTGCGCATGCGCACGATGACGTCGACAGGACGAGAAGCGCTGGCAAGGACTCGCGCGGGAGGTAGAGCTCCAGGAAGCGAACGACCCCCATGGACAGCCAGTACACCGAGACGGCCAGCGCCGCCTGGCTCGAAGGCCAGCGGGCCTCCCGCACCAGATACATGAAAAGGAACTGCTGTGCGCTCTCCTCGACTGCTGACACCAGAAAGAAGTACAGGCCCGTCAAGGCCAAGACAACCCCCCGCAGTGGCTTGGGAGGGGTGTCTTCGGCTGTCACCGACTCTAGCCAAGGTTTGCGGGAAGAGGACTGCGGCCTTCTGCGTGTGATGTAGTTGACAAGGAATGGCACGGACGCCGCTGTGCATAGCAGAGAGCTGATCAGGTAAGCGTACAGAACTGCGGTCGTCCCGCGGGAATTCAGAGAGCTCTCCATAGCGCCGTTTTCCCTGGGGTGTCCATGCAGTCGCTCGACAGGCTCCTGGCTGGAACCCTCGTGACGCCAGGCAAAGTCGGTGGAGCGGTTCGAAGAAAGGATCTGGACGAGATCGTTTGCAGCCGACGTCGTGTTCGTTGACGTGGGGTTGGCGTATCCGTCGATGGCGTTGTGCTCTGTGGGATGGTCGACGAGGAAGAACATAGAAACGACGGGGGACACAGCGCCACCTGTGATGTAGGCCAGCTGCAGGATTTGCAGGACGCGCATGCCCAGAAGACCCCATATCCGGGCAACGTCGGCACAAGCGCCTGGCCAATGGGAAATTGGACACGTCGTTAGCACGTTTCTAGAGAGAGTTGCCCTTCCCTTTCTTCGCAAACTGTCTGCTGCTAGATCACTAATCCTTTCGCGTAAGAGAATAATTTAACCATCCCTTCTATAGTCCCCACACATTTTCTTGCAAGAAACTGCCTTATATTTTTATGGTTTTAAAAAAGCAGATCTCAGTATGCATATACCTCGATCTGTACTTTGTAAGTGTTTACTCATTTGCCTAGCAATAATAAAACAAGGGACTGCAGCTTGGAGTAAACGATATGGTGACAACAGGCTAACTGAGCGAAGACAAAGTCAACATTTCAGGGCACTATCCCTTCATCAGCACATAAAGCATAATAAATAAATAAATAGGGAGTTATCTGTGGATATGAATGACTGCTACGGTACTCACATGAAGTTTGGTCATCGTTAAGTCACGGGCGCAGTACAAAAGCTTACCTGACTCTAACCAGCCGATGAAGAGGAAATTGAGGCAGTAGACTGCACCCTGGGTATCGTAGGACGAACACATGGGCAGTACCGCAGTGGTGGCCGCCAGCCCAATGGCAGACCAGAACAGGCTCATGAGCTTGTGGAAACGGCCGAACGTCACTCCACTGGCCAGGCAGCCCAGCAGATAGCCGGCGGCACCCAGGGCAAACAGGGCCGAGGTTTTCTGCACGCCCGCGTGAGTTGCGTTCGCCAGCTCCAGTATGGAGGGGCCACGCTGGCCAACCACCCAGCCCTGCGCAGCAGCGCAAGTCTCCATTAACTGAAAAGCTCACTGCACTGGTACCAAGAAAATAAACCTTCCCTCCAGCCTTAATTAAATTCCGTGTCCTTGCACCATCCCCGTTGACAGAATGTACGTTGGTTCAGGGAAAACAGCACCGTGTTGGCTATGCATCATTTCTAACGACACATGTATACGCTTCAGTTTACTTTAAAGACATCAAGAAGCAGTGCGTCATTTAGTTATTAAAACAGACTGGAAATGGAAAGACCTGTATGAAAAAAAAGCGTTCGTGAAAAGAGGCCTTAGTCTAGCGTATCGGTATTTAGGCCAGATTCACCCGAGCCTTGCTTGCATAAACGCACATTTTATGTGTGTGCATTTATTTTTCACTCACGCACACGAAGGATGCCAGAGAAAGCCAAGCGGTGTGGAGGACCTTTCGGCGGTACTCGGCGTTGCGAGGTGTGGGTCCCATGGACAGGTGGCCATCCACAGACTGGTCTTGATCGTGCATGTCCGTCTCCTGGTTTTTCTCATGAGGATTGTGCACCAGCACGCTGAAAGCCTTCAGTTTCATGACGACCAGTTATAGTGACCGTGCTGGAAGCGATCTACCGCGTCTGTCCGAAAAGAAAACCGCAGGGTTTGGGGTTTAAGAATAATTTCCCGACAATAATTTCAGACGAACGATTATGACACTGCACGCTGCGAGTGGTGTGCACGTTGCAGCTCTGTTCCTGAGAGATACAATCGGCATCTCTGGTCGCGCGCAACCCAGGCTTTTGCTTTCCAGATGTTCTGACCTTTGGCCTCGCATGCTGATAAAAAAAAGACCTGAAAGCACTCCGAATATATACCAGTAAAGTCATTATAATATGGTTTAAATACACATAAATATACGTACTTGCCCAGAAAATTGTGACACAAATACCTACATACTTTATGCCTTACAATGCTTTATATCTTGCCGTATGTATAGTCACTGTATCTCGGACACATCCTGTAGTTCTCGTCAGGACAAAGGTGAAGGGACATGCGAGAGCGAGTTGCCTTCTGTTGCGGCGAGAGGGCTGCGTATATAAAATTTCTTCTGTGTTGATAGGTGAACGCGATTTTTAGCTGAAGGATGGGCCACGGATTTTAAACAAACAGTCAATCAAATAACTCCTTCGTGAAGGTCAAAAACAAGCCTTCAAAATCACACGCAAGCCTTTAAAAACACTCGCAATGGGTAATTATTTATTGCAATACATCTTGTTTGTGTCTGACCTTGGATTTCATTATATATTCTCAATACAGTGTGACAGTGAAAAGTTAATGACTAGCATGTATTCACGTATTAGTTATTAAAAGCTTCAGCTGTTGAGGTTCAAGTTACTTTAATTAGTAACAGCTGAGATGAAAGCTGCAGAAGAGCTGAACAAGACTACTGCAGTGATGTCAGGAATCTCACAAACACAATGTAACTGTTGTTTATTTTTTGAGAGGTCATAGACATCTCTTATCCAGGTTATTTAACAGGAGATGGTACAAACCAGGTTTTTTTTTCAGTCAGTCACAGAACGCTCGAACTACTTTCAGAAGAGTGAGACTAGATGAAGCTTGGTGATCGTCATTAAAGAGATATATGGTTCCATCATGCACACATCTTTTAAAAATAATTTAAAATCTGTGGTGAATGGTATGTCAAACTGACGACAGCTAGACATCGTTTATATAGTTTGTTGAAGACAACTACACTGGTGACTGTGATCTTGCTATTTCTAGACGTCAAGCAATATATATATATATAGTGTCTACAGTTGTGTGCTATGGTAGATCATATTGCATAGTTAAATTCACTTGCTGCGAAATTTGGGAAGGCTTACGCACAAGATGGCGCTGTATCTATAGGCCTCTTTAATGTTAACATGTTGGCACATTCGCGGATGTTCACATCCGCGTGTCATTGACCCGAGCGTTGTCAAGATTACATCGCCACCCCACTCTCGCCCCCCCCCCCACACACCTCTCTCATACGAGCAATTCTTGTTTTTCTAGGTAGCTGGGGTGACGGTGGTTGTTTCGGCGGGGGTGGGGGTGTGTGGGCCTATAGAGGAGGTGGCGCTGTGTGATAGCAAACTGTTGGTCTCGGCACTGTATGCGTAGCATTGTTTCAGCTGGCTGCAGTCTCAGTTCCAACCCTAGCATGCCCTACCATACACGTGGCACGCACAGTTCATGCAGGCAATGGAAACTGAATGATGGTGGGGGTTTTCCCGCTTCTCGCTTCATCTGTTTTGTCCAAAATGTTTGCCCCAAAATGGTCCTTCCCTCTCCCTCAAACTCCGATCGTGCTCTTTTCTAAAGCGTATTTTTTCTTAACGTTGTTGATGGTGGTGGTTATTTAGAGGGACAGTGCTTCCACCTCGCGGTGATTTCGCACTGTTGGGGGAAGGGGTCTTATTACTAAACCTATGCACTGAAAGAACCACCAGACTGATGGCTGCAGTAAGATGGTCAGTGCGGACAGGCAGTTTAATGTGCGGGGAAATGGCCGAATGGAGCTTGCACAATGTTTAACTCCAGGAAATAATCCTTGACTACAGGATTTGAACCAGCAACCTTCCATCTGCTAATCCGCAGCTCTACCAACTGAGCTAACCAGGCCCCCACCCATTGCTAAGTGGCCTGCTCGAGTCCTTTAACTGGATGAACGTGCGCCCTACCTCGCCTAACCTGGCCATGTTGGCGCAACAAAAGCATTTGTCCGGTTTCGAAATGCCCAACACGACCCATATGGCATGCAGTAGGACATGATGCAGGTAGCAGAGAAAGGAAAGATTGCAGTGACACTTTGATGCTTGAGTACTCAACAGCAAGATAGGGGGCGACAAGCTGTTTATCACCACAGGGTTAGCGCAAGGGTCCTGTAACTTTTTTTTTTAAAGAATGAATCCCTTTAAGACGGTGTAAGAAACTACGCGATGTACGTACATATTGTCCCTGCAAGACATCAAATACCATCTACCGTGGTTTTCAACTCGTCATGTGCGCAGGACTTCGTTAATTTGGGCGTTTAGCCGTTTGGTTTGAAACAGTACCCCCTCTCGCCTCCTCCGATGTCTAATGACCTGCTCATTCTATGCAGCTACAGTCAGACTTGCAGGAGGTCACTGTTCCATAATCTGACAAAGTACTGCTAGTAGCAGTGACATGTACGTGACATGTCTCAGGTAACCACCTGCACATCGTCCACGCTCCCATGTAATTAACATCAACGTCCAACCAGGAACAATGACTAGAAGAGTATTTTGCAGAACATGTTTTCTCCACATGGCAGGATGTTTATTTGGTAGCTGTCACTCAACGATTTCAGACATCCAGTTACAACACATTCAAAATGCTGCACATCAACTGGAACATCCTTATTGCACCATCTTTTCTTCAAAATGTCTGCACAGCTTGGCCATCATATTGAAGCACAAAAACCTTGGATAATTTAAAATGAATAGTGAAAGCTCTGTTAACATTACGCTATACAGACAGAACTAAAGACATCAGTGCTGGAACACACTGGAATGGACAGCATTAAATAATGGTAATGTACAATATTTACACATGAAACATCACTTTCTATGAAAACATTATCACAGGCAAAGAAGCAAGCAGACTATGATGTGATAGAAGGCAGACTATGATGTGATAGAAGGCAGACTATGATGTGATAGAAGGC
>SMGT01012132.1:405223-416788 GCA_004794575.1 Lanistes nyassanus | reverse complement strand
GCAGACTATGATGTGATAGAAGGCAGACTATGATGTGATAGAAGGCAGACTATGATGTGATAGACGGCAGACTATGATGTGATAGACGGCAGACTATGATGTGATAGACGCAGACTTTTGATGTGATAGATGAAAACCTTCTGTTGTCTTTAGTTTTCTCCAAGTTTGTACTTTAAAGAATTGCAAGAATTGCACAGACTTGCAAAGTAACCATGAAACTCACACAGTTTTATTTGTAAACAATACCTGCTTTTACATTCATAGACCATTTTTTACACAAACATTTTTCCTCCACAACCAAACTACGAAAAGCTTTGCAAACCCGAGATATTAATCTCCTCAAGCCATGCCACTTTCTAATCAATACCAGCTGAAAAGATATCAAAGCTGAAATCCATAGACACAAAAGCCAAAATGCTAGGTAGCTAGCCACATCGTTCACATGAAAACAATGTACAAAACCCTGAGATAACGTTTCCCTCACAATATGGAGGCTTACACAGAATGTCGGTATTGGATTTGGCATAAATAATCACAACAGCATTAAATGCAATGATATGGATGAAGCACGATGCAAGGCAAGGCAATCCAAGGTCAAGGAGATCTGTCAATCATTTTTAATACACATATTTCCATATCCGCCACATTTTGTCTACGTCTATGCATAAAGCAGACCTTCACACACAAAGATGTGTTTATCTATCAGCAGAAAAGAAGGTCCATGTGATGAGTTCCAGAACACAAGTTGTAGATGCAGACAGAAGAGAAAATTCGATGACAGAGAAGCACACAAAACATTGTCCCATGTTTCACTTCGGACCTTTGAAAACGGCAAGATTTGATTTAGTGAGGTTTGTGAAGCTTCAGTACATCAAAAGGACAAACCTTATCTCTAGAATGTATGAACTGCGACAATGCCTTGTACTGCACCATGATGGGTGCAGCTGGAGCTGGCAAAGAGATACAGTGTGCACAAAGCCATTTTAATTATATCGTTGTAGTTTCTAAACACAACAATAGCTTAAAAAATACACCAAAGGAATCTGCATGAATAAAATGACAAAGTGTGTTACTTTTGATTGCTACTCTACTCTAAGTTTGCCTAAGCAGGGTTGTGATCCTGGTAGCATGCAGATGTTTGTAAGCACCAAATACTCTGGTTGCAAGGATCGACATAAACTTCCTTGAACTAAAAGTGAATATTTGTAGCGTAAACAGTGACTGACTATCAAAAGTAATAAACAACAGAGTAATCAATACAATCATTATTTAGATAAATCCTTCTCACACAGTGTGACAGTAAGTAGAAGTGTAGAGTGGAACAGCTGCTTTGGTCAGAGTGTAAGTGAACCTACCCCAAATGCTCGAATCATCTGAGCAAAAACAATGCCATAGATACAAGGCACCATGACATCCAAGGGAGAGAAAAGCTCTGTGTTGGTGGATCACAACAATATGAAAATTAAGGCCTCCTGGCTTACAGACCACACTCATTCCACAATAGCACAACTACAAAGATGTATTCTGACAAAATATTGTTGTGAAATATACATACCATGGAAAAGAACATCATGTTCAGTCACGAGTTGTGTTCACATCAACTAGTTTCAGGAAAAGCAACACAACCAGCAAGTATGATATCTGTAACACTTCTTTTTATATAGACTAGACATTTGAGATGTCTTTCCTCACTACAGTTACATGGGGCTTACACAGCCTGACTAGACTGGATGAAACCACTCACAAGAAAACTACCCTAGCCAAGTGCAGAAATTAAGCACTGTTGAATTTTGATGAAAAATTGCTCTTCAGCAAGATCTCCTCAGATTTTGGCAAACATGTGCAAAGAACATTCGATCCAATTAAAAACAGTAAATTATGTTTGTGTATCAAATGGCCCGACTCATCTTTTACCAGTACTTTTATCTGTGTTGCGTCATTTGTCAAATTTTGTAAAACAGTGCATTTGGTACATCAAATGTTGACTGAAATGAGAAAAACAGTGCAAGAATGCCTGGTGTTCAAAATGGTATGTTAGGAATAAAAGTTAAGTTAACTTCAATAATGCTAGGCATGACAAGGAAAAAGCAAATTTCTTTAGAAATATACAGAAAATGTAAACTTATTGCCTGAATTAGCACTCTGAGAAAATTTGATTTTAAAATTTGGATGGACTGATGTCTTATACTGAATTCGACTGTCGAAAACTTGCTTGACTTTGTCAGAAAGCTCCTTCTGGTCTAGTTCTCCAGCTGTACAGCAAGGGACAACGCCAACATTAGCCACTCGCAGGTCAGGGCTTGCACACAGTGTGGTGATGATGGCTGCCATGGTGAACTGGCAGTCAGGCATGCTCAGAATGCGCAGAGACTTGCCATGCTGGCCTGCAGCCAGGATAGTCTTGTCAGTCACGCCCCTAAAACCTAGGGTGGACTCCAAGGTGAGGTTGCAGAGCTGAGGGCAGCATTTAAACAGGGTTATAAAACCTGCGTCACTCACAGAGCTGCAGTGTCTGATGCTGAAGTTCTGCAGGTCCGGGCAGGCAAAAGCAATCTGCTGCAAATCACTGTCTTGTAGGAAGCTGCAGGGGCCAAGATGAAGAGAATTCAAGTGGCAGTGAAAGGCTCGGGCCCCAGTGACAGGCATTCTCTTAGGACAATAACAAGGTAAAGTGCAGCACTGCCTGCTCGTCAGCGAGTCCAACAATGCCGTGTGGCTGTTGCTTGCCCCATCTAATTTCTTCTCCAACTGGAACTGTGCACAAGACTCACAAAGCAGCTCCGTCAGATTGAAGAAATTCGAGGACAGGTGCAGGTCTTGCTCTTCATTTGAGTGCCTCAGTGCCTGACACACTCTGTCCAGCCAAGTCATCGAAGAAGACATGTCCTCTACACAATCATTGCTGCCCTCACAACAAGAGGAAGCTACGACTACGTTGTGCTCTGCAATGTTTGTCTTGCCTTCTAAGGCTTCCTGCCATAAGTCTGTCACATGTAGCAAGTCTCCAGATAGATCTGTACAGTGGGGCGGCAGCAAAGTGATGTTGCTCAGACAACAAAGTGGACCCTGCATGAAGCTTTTAAAAGTAGTACGGTCACAATTCAGAACATCTCCAAGATCTAATTCACTTGTTCCATGTGTTTCGCTTGCATCTGCCTCAACATTGTCCAGGATCAACGTGCGCAGTTTGCGGCACCTGCTGAGCAGGTAACCAAGGCACTGTTGGGTGGGTGTGGAGGAATCACTGAGATTGAGGAGCTTAAGATGCGGACAGTTGTCTGCCAGAGACTCCACCCCTCTGGCAGTAACTGGACAACAGTTCAGCTCCAGAACTGTCAAGTACGGAGACCTCTGGGCAAGACTCAGGATGTCGGAGTCGTTCAGCTCTGAAGGCCAGCTTACCCACAGCTGTTTCAGGGCTGTACTGCCCAAGCCTGGCGACTTTGGAGTATCCTCCAGCACAGCCATGGCAGGCCCATGGTCTAACGACCTCTCTGAACTTTCCATGCCTAAAGCCTGAAGACGTTTACACCTTGACAGCAAAACATTGATTCCTGCATGCGTGACTGCCTCTGAGAAAATTCCCAGGTGCTGTAAATTGGGAAAGTTATCGGCTATCACTTTTAAATGTGCATCCTTGACTCCTGATCCCTTCAGCTTTAATGTGTGAAGGGTAAGGTTGGGTGATTTGCATGCAAAAGCGCTGGGCGATAAATCGTTTTCATCAATCCACGACTTCAGCTCGAGAATCTGCAGCTTTGTGCAGTGAGTCAAAATTGTCTTGATCACTTCGTCATTGGCCATGCAGTCAAAGACAAAGTGCTGCAGCACCGGCCAGTGCTGAATGGCACTGCAAAGCTGACTACACCACACTGCTCCATCATGCACCGCCTCGTGGAAATCTTCAATGGCCAGGAAACGTAGATCACTGAGAGAGGATATTGCACCAAGGCAGTTACGAAGCATGATGCTAGTGCACAACGTAATGTCTAGACCCTGAAGCATTGGGTATTTCTGAGCCAAAGAAACTACCGTCCGCGCATTTGCATAATTTGAAACAGACAGGTCTATCTTCTTCAGATTAGGGCAGAATATGTTGCTATGGACGATGCCCGATGCACTTATACTGTTGCTATCACCAATCTTTAGTTCCTCCACAGCCTCGCCAACTTCTCGCAGCAAGGCCTCAAACATGTAGTCCTTAAAGCCTGAATCAGCAAGATTGATATGACGCCACAGGCTCCTGTTGTAGCTAAGAGCGCACCACTGCCTGCAGGTGTAGCGAACTCCCATGATCAGGTCCATCATGGGAAGATATGAGAAAATATCTAAAAGAATGCTGCTTGGTAAATCCGGGACTCCTCCTTCAGAATGGACAACTTCTTCATCAGAGCCAGAGGAATGGTTGGTCCAGGTACAGTCTTCCTCTACCTGTATGTTCACCTCTTCTTGTCCTGCCATGGTGTCAGGTGTTTTCTGGTGTTCTGCTTACAACACTTCAGCAAATCAGACCTGACCTGGTAAAAACATCATCACATAAAACAGTAAACACCACAAAAACTATTATTAATTATAATTTGCACCTTGAGGATTTCATGTATTTGTCCTATGTTGTGTTCGTCTTTGAATCCTAGTTGTCAACACTCGCTTAGTGAGCGGGCTGACTTAATTAACATGTATGCGCACGTTGTGCACCGAGGGTTAGCTGTGTGAAGAATAGCGCCGTTATAAAGAAAGGGACGGCAGATCTTTTAGAGGATCTGCCAAGTTTCTTTCTTTCGGCCCTCTCTTTGCTACGTGTTTGGGTACGGTAAGCTCCCTTGGGCACACACGTCTGCATACGGCTATGTTTGAGCGCTGCCAGTACCTTTGTTGGAGTTATCTTAAAAAAAAAGAAGAGAAAAATCATGACTCGTTTATAGATTTTACTGCAGATAGAAAATCGACATATGTCATGTTTACTAAAAACCAAAGAAAAAAATTCAGGTCTTCAGGTCAGCCACTAAACGGCCACACTTGGGAAAAACCAGACGATCACACACCATAAAATACATTACATAGCGAACGAATAACGATTTCTTTTTTCTTTTTTTTAGTATTCAATTCAAGAAATAAATGTTGGTGCAGTAACATCACGTACTGGATTTACGCTGGACTGGAAAATAAGCAATGATTTCTGCACACTAATTAATCGTTTCTTTTCTAAGCTAGCCCATTTTCAGAGAAACCTGTGCAAAATAATGGATCACTTACTATGTGGTACAGTGATTACTGTTTAGGCTTACAGAATGTGAATCACTGCAACTGCGAATGTTGAAAGTTACCTCCCCTGCTTCCGACACAACCTTTTCGTGACGTCTACACTGATACAATATTATAAAATAAACAGCAAGAAAGTAATATTAAACATATTATTATCATATGTTTTTATTTATAAAGTGTTTTCCTTTAAAAATACTAAATGTTATCGGGGGATGGAGTATAAAATTTGAATGCTTAGTTACCGTATGACAACAAAATGGCAGCTTCCTGAGGAGTGTTGAGGGCGGCTCAGACAACGTTGTATCACAACACATTTTCATCTCATGTGTTTGTGACTGCTACTCGATGTAAACACACTGTCATTTTCAGTTTATCGTAAGTGACACTAGAAAGAAAAACAGAAGGTAGAGGAAGCGCAGGAGAGAGAAAAAGATCGAGAAAGTATAAGTTTTCATGGTGTAACTATAATACTAATAATACAGTTTTCATCTGTGGAGTAGTGCATATACTATATATTAGCATAACGGTTTATATTAAAAGACGAACAGATTTCAGCTATATAGTTTCATAATAAAAATGGTTTAGATAGAGAGTGTTTTGAGATTTTGGGGTTTTTTTTTTTGGTGCAGATGCAAAAATGTCTAAAACATACTTGTCCAAAATTCTACCAACGCCACATGGAGAGGAGCCTCCAATGTTCCTGCAACGTCCTTCATCTGGTCGCTCGCAGGATGTGCGACACATTCTCGTATCCTGCTTTCGCGACCTGTACACGCGGGAGGCAGTGCGGCCAGAAACAGTAGAGAATCTGAAGACTTCGAAAGGAGGAGATGACCCCTATCATGAACATTATGTTGAACGGCTGCAGAGTGTGAGTAGAAAGTATCGAAAAGATTTAGTTTTCTGCACATCCTGACAGCATTTCAGTTATTATAATTGTTTAAAATTCCCTGTGTCCATGCAAATATAGATGAAATCTAATCTCGCGGTTTTACTAAAGTAGTTTTTGCTGATAGATTGATGCAATTGTAAATATAAAATATAAATGATATGTCATTGCACATAATAACATAGTCTCAGGTTTTGGGTTTGGACCAAAATATTCAAGGCCGGACAATGTGAAGAAATAGATTTTAGAAGCTAGAAATAGAATTAATAAGAAGAAGTCTGTGTGCTAAATATATGTTTGAGATGAAGTCAAAGTAAGCTGAAGTTTTTGCCATTGGGTGCCACCTAATCTACAAACTCTTTACAAGCCAAGTAGTGTGGCTCAAAACAAAATGCAACGGTTTACGACTAGAATATAAAAGATCTTGTTTAAAAAAAAGTCAAAGTCTGAAAGCTTCATTACACATGCTGTTAGTTGTATGATGATCTATGTCTGTTGTAAAGATCTACGAAGAGTGGCAGTCTCGAATGGAGACAGTGGCCATGCTTGAGCGACATATCATGCAGGCACAGGCACGAGCCATGTCAGCAGATGAGCGGGATATTTACCGAGCAAACAAGTCCTGTGACCACTATTCGGATTTAGGACTGCCTCCACGTAAGCGTTGTAGCATACTTTGCACATTTGTTCCTATCTGAGGACAAACTTTTAGCATATTGGTTTTGTACATTTGCCACTATCTGAGGACAGCATTTTAAGCATAGTGACCTGGCTGTGTACATTTCACCACGAGAACAACATCTGAAAGCATAAAGGCCTAGTTCTGCATGATTCCTACTGTTTAATGACGACATTTTTAGGCATGGTGGCTGAGTTTGGGGGAAACACAGGCAGGCTCTAAATGTACCTGGGTAAAATTTGATTGAATGAATAATGAAATCCTCCATCTCATATATTGACTGATTACAAAAAAATGAATTAAAAAACCCATACAGAATGAATGGAGTTGCCATTCAGAAAAAATTCCTTAGAATAGTGCTAGTAATTAAAAGCATTTATGATACCACTATATGTACTAGAAACACGTCTGTGTGGGTGATAACATGTGAAAGCCATATCATCTGTGTAGGTGATAACATGTGAAAGCCATATCATCTGTGTAGGTGATAACATGTGAAAGCCATATCATCTGTGTCGGTGATAACATGTGAAAGCCATATCATCTGTGTAGGTGATAACATGTGAAAGCCATATCATCTGTGTAGCTATAGATTTCAAAGCTATTTTGGTTAAAGATGTTTAATAAAGAAGATTAAAAAACCCACAGGCCTATTACTGGAGCTTTTATGGTTTTTAAATTTGCTGAATTTCTTGATGTTGATGATTTACATTTGTTTAGTTTCAAAATTACAGCAAGTTGTTTGCAGTAATTTTCAAAACTGCTCCACGGGTAGACAGACTGATGTAGGAAACTTCTGTGTAACACTGCTAAGATGAAAGATTGTGACACAAGACTTCATTAAGGCTCACATGTGATTGCACAGAGCGTGCACACTTCAAGTCTTGCATTGATGCTCAGCTGCTTCGAGATCATCACCTGCTGACTCCTGAAGACTATGGCAGTGAGGAGCCAGTGCGTGTGCCTTGTCCTTCAGGTAGGTATGAAGCCAGACTTAATATTTAGATACATTAAGATGCTATGGGTGATACATCATGAGAGGATGAGTCGTACCTGGGTGCAACTTCCATCTTGTAGATCTGTTTTCGCAACTTTGGTTAAAAAAAAAACCCAAACCATTTTTGAAAATTTTGTCCCCCCAAAAAGCAGAGATACATTTTAGCATATTCGCAGAAAAGCAAAAATGGGAGCACTTTCTTGCTAGGTGAGTCAGAAAATATACTCTTTATTCCCATGAAATGGTTAGGTTTCTGGGTGATGGGTTAATTGACGGTGTTTCCTGTTCTGTGTGACATGACGGGTTCAGTGGTACTGAGTTTCACATGAGAAACGATTTCTCCTATGGGGTTCAGTAATTCAGTATTAAACCTATGCCTACCAGTTGCTTCATGAATTCATACATGGGGCTGACTATTTTTGACCCTGCTGTTTATTGAAATGCTTCTGCAGGTCCTCCTATACCGCCCTATGCAAGAGAAACTTTATCATCTCACCAGCATAGTCGACAGGATGTGACAGAGTCCCAGCATCTTGAGCCAGTTGATGCTAGTGAAAGTTTTGAATTTTCCTTCTCTGTGTCAGATGACTTCCAAGAAAAGTATCATGAGGAAAAGCCTAAAGTTTTGGTATTTGAACTTCGTGTCTCATCACATGTAACATCAGTTCACCTGATATTTGGATACAGTCTTTGTTGGCTTTTTCATTACTACAAATATTCAACAGTAGTGATTAATACATTATGACCACAAGGCCTCATAATTTTCAATGCATTCAGTTTCTTCAGAGAGGAAATGAATTTCTGGTGGTCACTTTATATTTGTTTTGGCATGTTTGCTGAATGCAAATTAAAACATCTCCCTCTCTACCAGCGAAAAGAAATAACCATAACTGAAGACTCAGAATATGCCAATCTACTTGTTGTTCCTAAAGATTTCTAAGATAAATCCTTCTCACTGGTTTTGTCGGTCTCCTGTATTACTTTTCTTTTTGATTTCTTGACTCCTGCGAATTTCTTTTTTTCTTTACCAGGAGGACAATTTTCCCTCAAACACTGCCTGGATGACTCACATGCATACTGAGGAACGGCAAGCGGAGCGGCGCAGCTTAGAACATTTGCAGGCGAAGATCAACTACTTACGTAATGCTCATTACATATCTCCTCTTCAAGGTGGAAATAAGTCTCTTATAAAAGCTCAGAAAAGACAACGAAAGGAAATTAACATCCAGCCTAAACCGACAAAACAGTAAGTTCTTTTTGTTATTTTTTACATCAGAAACAGACAAGAAATGCATTTGTGTACCCACTGACTCTCATGGTGTTTATGAGTGGTATTGCATATTTCCAAAAACACATTTGCTGGTGCACAGGTATGTTTTTGCTTCATGTGATAAATATTATAGTTTTACTCATAAACCTCTTACGTCACACCTTGGGTTCGTAAACATTTGTGTCTTTCTGCATCTTACTGCAGCGTGGGAGTGGGAGATGCAGAAACTTTTTACAAATGTTTCAGCCCAAAGCCGTTCCTTGACAGTGGATGTAACTAGTGTTTCTTATAGTGGAATTGTTTTTCTATCGAGTTCCTTCCTTTAGACCACACAATACATCACTTCTTCTGTTTAGAAACCATGTGCTGTTGTTTAGGAGTTGGCGAGACGATTGCTGGTGGCATTTTGCTGTATTTACTTGGATACCTTTTTTAACACACTGTTTTAGACAGAATTCACGCTGGATGGATTTCAGTTAGAAATCATTTTATTCTTTTTAAATTTCTCTTTCAGTGTGTGTTTGAATTATGTTTTTATCAGTGATAGATTTTTTTCTACATTTTTTATAAGATACACAGAGACTACGGGGGAGGTAATG
The DNA here is from genome assembly GCA_004794575.1 of Lanistes nyassanus. Lineage (NCBI taxonomy): Eukaryota > Metazoa > Mollusca > Gastropoda > Architaenioglossa > Ampullariidae > Lanistes > Lanistes nyassanus. The sequence goes on along the minus strand of SMGT01012132.1, from coordinate 407,092 downwards.
GGGGAAAGAAACGAGTAGACACGTACAGTGCATACAGTGACTACGTCTAGCACCAAATAGCAAGAACTATTTAACATTTTTTTTATTACGATTCAAGAATTATTTTGATGTTCAAAAATTAATCTTTCAAAATATGTAACGTAGATTACAAGCAGGATTTATTTTAATCCTGCCAAAATCTGTGTTACCCTGTGACCGCAGTGGTAGTAGCAGTCTGAAATGCTACGTCGACATTGATTTAACCATTCTCAAAACTTAAGTAGAGAAGTAGAGTTTGAGAGATGGGTATAATAGCTTCATCTTCAATGTTAGGGGATGCAACTGAGATGAGGGTGCTGCTAGTGAAGGGGAAAGACAGTATGTGTCTATTTATCTCCTCGGTCAGTTGGTGGGTTGGTTTACTTCGTCCATGTTCTTAAGCTTGAAACTTTATGATTTCAAAAACAGAGCAGCATGATCGTTTGATGGAATGCTGTGGTTCTTTTATTTCAGACCAGAGGAAGAGGCACCAGTGTTCATCGTTTCTCCATCAGTAGTGATTTTCAGAGACTACAAAGTTGGGCATGTGTATGAGGTAATGTTTACACAAACAAGCTATGAATTGGAAAGCATATTCTGAAAATATTTATACATCAATCTTGACTCTGCCTCTCCTCTTAGACTGCAGCAGAAAATCGTCAGTTTGCATAACTAGAAGATAAGAAATTCACTTTTTAAAGGGTTGTTTCTGTCCATTAGTTAGTAGATTTGTGAAAGCATCCTGCTTTTTTTGCAGACCACTCTTGAACTAAAGAATGTCTCAGCAGTTCTGCGGTCGTGTCGAATTCTCCCTCCTACAACATCATTCTTCTCTGTAGGGCTAGGTGAGCATCAGACTATGTGTAGCTACATGTGCATGTATTGTCTGAGGACATACACCTCTGTGTCTGCGTGAATGTGCTTTAATCATTTTCTTAAATATGTGATTGAACAAAAAATTAAGCTGGTGGTTGGGATGGTGGGTGGGATTGGGTGAGTGAGTGAGAACGTATGCATGTGCGCATGCACGTATGAGTAAGAGAGAGTGAGAGAAGATGCATTAACCTTTGCGCATGTACATTTTGCTATTATTTACCAACAGTTTCTGCAGCTGGTTCCTAGTGTGAATGTCATTAGTCCCTCACATTATCCTGGGTGGTGTCATAATCCACACCAGGTGTTGGCACTACCCTGTGTCATTCTCTCTGCTTGGTGCAGGCCAGTTTCCTGGAGGTGATGGGCTCGTGGCACCAGGAATGAGCTGTGTGTACCCTGTACGCTTTGCACCAGACTCACTGAAAGATTATGACGACCACCTCACTATCGAGACCCAAGCCAGTCAGCCACTGGTGGTCAGTTTACAGGGACGCAGGCAGCCTCCTGTCCTGACAAGTAAATAGAATTAAGGTCAAAAAGAAAGGTGTTGTGGTGAAGGTAACATTGTGGCCAAAAGTGGGTGGGTGGGGAGAGAGAGTTTTGTAGGACTGTAGATTTTTTTTAAAAGCCCTAACAGGAAGATAGGGAACCTATCCATGTAGTTCTAAAGTAAAATTATGTCCCTTATAGGCTCCATGATTGCTCAGGTTCAGATATAAATGAAGTGCACACACATTTTGGTGGTCAGCACTGTTTAAGGTCGAAAAAAAGTAGGTTGGTAACCAAAACCACAGCACTTTTATTTAGCCTTTGTTTAGGAGGATGCATATAGAAATCTCACTTGAAAAGGAAGTATGTGTATTTGCTTATTATGAGTGTATCTGGCTATGAAATGGGTTTCATGGAAGCTTTTGGAGTTTGACGTAAGCTTTTCTGTAGAAGTAAGGTATAAGTGGAGGTGGGGGGGGGGGGGGG
>SMGT01012132.1:391223-405204 GCA_004794575.1 Lanistes nyassanus | reverse complement strand
GGGGGGGGGGGGGGGGGTGAGTGGAGAAGAATTACTTACAGCAGATGTGGAATTTCTTTTTTTAAAGATGCATTGCCAAACTATTTTTGCACACAGGGAATTTAAACCCCACCATAGCTATCTCGACCCAGACCTTGTGAGGTCTGTTTTGTTTGCCAACCCTTAGTGTGTGGGCATTTCATGTCAGGGCATTAAACATCGACAATTCTCAAGCTGAGTGGCTCATCAGCCTGCAAGCTTTTGAATGGAGAGAATGAACGATGAAAACAGGTTGCAACTGGGAAGAAGCCATTAGTGACTTGGCCAAATCATCATTATCTTACAATACAAATAAGTTATATTATTCATTAATTAATTATTGGGAATTTTTCTTGGCATTGTTTTAAAACTAAAAGAAAGAAACAATTAGCCCAGCTTCACAAACCTCACCACACAGCACCCCCACCCCCAACCAACATGAACATATGTCCTATCATCCTTGCTTACAAGATATGATACTGGGCTCTACAGAGTCTGATTGATTAGGGATAGTCAGATCTAGTACACTGGCCTGACTGGTCCTTTGTGTACCAGTCCCCCCTGACCTGGATGTGGGATTCTGCCTTGTGGGTGGCTTCGAGGTCACGCAGTTTGCTTTCCGCAATGAAGGAGGTCCTGGTCGCTTCTGCATCATGCCACGATCCTTATGGCCTGCTATCAGCTTCAAGGTAAAGTACAGACACACAAAAGTATGTTTTCAAAGTCAACTGGTTACTCTAACTTGTGGGAAAATGTTAATCATCTGTCCACTGTGAGCTTATGTGACAACAAACACCTCATCCATAATTGATCACTTCACCTGGTAATGGTGCCACTCAGCGGTTTTGGCATTATGTACACTGTGTGTGTGTGTGTGTGTTTGTGTGTATGTCTGTGTGTGTGTGTGTTTGTGTGTTGTGGTAGAGGTGGGTGTTAACTATATGCAGAAACAGGTACATTTAAAAAGCAATGAAAAAAGGTCTCATTTTAGGGGTGGTCTTATTAGAGACCCAAGCTAGACAAATGGAACAATCGATCAATGTTTATAAGTCTTTGAACACAACCCAATTTTATTGTCTGTACCACAGCCAAAACTTAAAGCACACCAAAAAACCCTCTAAAAAGGGTAAATATTCAATGAAAGTGAGTTGCTATTCTTTACAAATGCTTGGAAATCAACTTGGTAGAGCAAACCAACCAATCAGGATTGTGCTCATATATTACATGACAGGAGAGTAAATGTGGGGACCACACACCTGCCCTGACTGACATTGTTTACAGTGAATCACCTGGGAAATTAAAACTGACAGTCTAAAGGTCGCAACTCATTGTCATAATAAAGGTCATAAGTCAGAACTGAGGAAAAGTCGTATCTGCAGCATAAGCTATATAACAGAATATGTTCTGTTTTAAAAAAATTCTGTCGGAATGGAGAAGTGGTAATAGCGAGTGTGATTATAAAGGGTTTCTACTGTACTTGCATTTGTGTGTGTATGGGTGCATGGTGCATTTATTTAAATATATATATATATAAACACATTTTCTTTATTTGCACATCGTACAAAATTAATTGTGTTCCAACACCACTGTCTGCTATCTTTGTTTCAGAGTGTCATGGGAAATGGATCGGTACTTCTGCCTCCATTTGAGATAATGCCATCAACACTAGAGCTGGGCAATGGTCAGACCACAGTCATAGAAGTTTTGTTTAGACCAACAGCTGTACGGCGCTACACACAGGAGTTCACCATTGTCTGTGACAACTGCCATGCAAAGCATTTTACGTTAAAAGGTGTGTCAGCACACACAGCTACAACTGTGTAGTAACAAGAAGATAAGGCATATCCAGAAAGAAAGAAGGTGAAAAAACATTCTGAAGGAAAGTCTAGGACTCTGTTCATTTTGTTTTTTTCCAAGTCGGTGAGTTGAGTTCATCTGACAGAACATTGGTTGCCCTTTAAGATGAACTTGTTTTATTAAAAAAAATTAGCATTGGATCCGATAAATGATTTTGAATCTTGATTATCTTGACAGGTGAGGGACAAATTGTAAAGGTGGCTTTGACCCAGGTGGAAAGAGGAGAGGCAGAGGCACTACCAGGAGAAATGCGGGATCGATCAGCACAACACTTCATCAAATTTGATGATCTGAACCCCTTCACATACACAGAGCGAGCTATCTCTGTTAAGAACTGCACGTGAGTGCTGCTTTGTTTAATTGTAAAAATCATGTTAAACCTGCAAGTGAGTGCAAGTAGTCATTAATATGTAAAAATATGGTCATTCTTGTTACAATAGATAAATGGAGATTTGTGCGGAGAGTGAATTTCAAGAGATTTGTGTGGAGGGTGGATTTCTCTTGTGGAGTTACATTCTTGTGATACACACTGGCTGAAAAGTATGTGTAAATGCAAGTTTTTGTGCAGCCATTGTGGTGAAATTTTATCGTTTTCTTGCTTCAGGGATGTGGAGCAGCCATTCCAGTGGATGATATACAAGCCTCAGATGCCAAAAGGACTCCCTGAAGATGACGGCACACCTGCTGGTCAGACCACATCAACGCTGGATGAAGATCGTGTCCCAGACCTGAACTCTGTTTTTAGTGTCCATCCATCGCATGGCTTTTTCATGCCAGCAGAGACGGCAGAATTCATCATCACCTTTGCACCCCCTGTTGTGAGTACCGCTGCCAGTGGGGTGTCTTTTCCCTCAGTCCTTTGTCACAGACAGGACTGGAATTCCTTGCTAGGTGACAAACTTTGGTGTAGAGGCAAATGTGAGCTAAAATAGTAGGTGGAACTACAACCAAAAAAAAAAAAAAATCTCCATCCATCTTTTGGGTTGGGAGTGCCGAATCCAGCGCTGCATTACAGAGAGGGTGCTACAAGTGTAGGAACTTGTTAACTGCAGCATGTCTGCTTAATAGTGACCAGTATGTGCCTGTGAGTACCTGTTGCTTGAAGCCAGGAGGTGGGAAGATCTGCCATAGAATCTTGCATGCTTCACATCCTTCGACTGTTTCAGGTTGGCGATTTCCACAGCGTGCTGCACCTTCTTCTCCAGCACGTGCCAGCTACCAGTCACGGTCCACGGACATCTGTCAACCAGGGGGCAAGGTCTTCTCCATGTGATGATGATGATGATGATGATGATGATGCAGACAGTGATGACTTTTGTGAAGAAATAGATCCTGCTGACCCCCAAGGTGAGGGTCAAACTGCAAACAGCAGGAGGCGATGGGGAAGGTTGGTTGTCAGTGGTACACTCCACCAGAGTATGACGAACGTGTAGAGTGACAAACATAATATCACCCTTCTTGAGAAAGCATTGACGTAAGACAGTTTAAGGAACAACAAATAATGAGGAGAAAAAAGGTGGATGTGGTGAGTACCAACAGTTGGCTTGTCACGGGTTCACCCTACCCCACTGGAAAGAGAATACTATTTTTTGCAGACTTGAAGTTCTGCGACATAACAGGTTTGGAGATGGAGCTGAAAGGACGCAGTGTTCCACTGAATGTTGTCTTACATCCCTACGCTTTATACCTACAGGGTAGCCATCTCATTAGCACTACAGTCAAAAGGATTTTCACTGTGAGTTACCATGGATTTGTCTTTGTTTCTAGGCATTTAGTGTGCAATGCATACAGAAACAAAAATAAGTGGGGGACAACTACGTGTTTGTAACATTGTCATGTGACATGAAGGCGAAGAACATATAACTGTATTGTTGATACTGAGAGTCTTTTGAAGTGATGTAACCAGACAGGCAGGCAAGTGGACAAGATGAGCGGAAAGCCAAATCACTCAGTAAAGTAGTGAAATATGGAGTACATCTAGTTTTTTGTAAACAGTTAATGTTAAAGTTTACAGGGATATTAGTTGAAGAGTCATGTTGTCTGTTTTGTGCAGATGGCCAATCACAGCTTCTCCACCATAACCTTCCAGTGGCAGCCTGTACATGACTCTCAGGTTATTCTAGAGGTGGAGCCGCCGTATGGTGAACTCGGTCAGTTGTATTGACCTCTGGCCTTTGATATTTGGAATTTTGTCACAGGTCACTCTTTCTTGTTACTGTCATAGCTTTTACTACCTGATACCCATTGTCATTCCTTTGATGAAAAGACAAACCTGCAGGCAGCCATATTGAAAATCTCTCTCTTTTTTTTATAGAAAAACCTTGATCTTTAACTCTTTGGATCCGAAGGGTTAAACCCAAAGGAGTAACCCCAGGGGGCGACACAGATTTACACTTTTTAGAAACAAATACTACTTCAAAACTACCAAACGCATCATAATATATTTTACATATTTAGAAAGATCTATTCTTCCACATCACACTGGAAACACTACTTTTAGTTAAAAATATTAAATTGTACTTACTATTTGGTGCCAAATATAGTCATTTTTTGCACACACAAAAAATTGGTACAAAAGAAGGTTTCACTGCTTGTACACTTCCCACAGGTAAATAAATCCAGTAATCAGGAGTATTCCACTTTGAATCTGTTGGTGAATGGTTCCACTGTGAAATAAAACACAATTGCACCCTTGAAGTTCACAAACTGTTCGCATATTGAGGTGTTTTTAGTGTCGGCATCTTCAGTATGATCGCGGTTATTTGTTTAGACACCCCCTCCCTCCGCTTCAGTATCTTGTCTCTGGCTTCCACTCTCCTCTTCCAAATCAGTGTCTCGAGACTTTTGACTCTGACTGTCTTCCAAATCTGTGTCTGACACTTTCGTGACTGTCGTTACTGATATCACTTTCATTTAGCTCTTCCAAAACGCTAAGGGCCGCGGATGTTGTGGAAATCAAGGATATATATTGATATTATCTACCTAACATTTTCTCAGCACTGTTGCATGCAACATGCATATGCCCTTCATGTGCAGATCCTGGCATGGCGATGGATCTAGAAGTAAGCATCACTGGCTCAGAACCGGGTCATCTGAACCGCACGTTGTACTGTTCTGTCCTCAACCTGGACGAACCTCTACATCTACACATCGAAGCTGACATCAGGGTAGCCTTTTCATTATTTCGAACCCATTTTTGGTCTGATAAAACAAATCTGGATGGACACTTATGTCGTAATTCATTACTGGAAGGTTGATTTTTCATAGAGTTTGCTCCCAGGTAAGGGGTTAGGATAGTTCTTGTTGACTGCACAGTGACAAGCTCTCTTTAGGAAGAAATTTGAGATCCCATAATTTTAACAGACGACTCTAATCATGACTTTGTGTTTTAGAGGGGGTTGGGGGATGTTTTGAGGAGGAAATGCTTTAAGTTATTTTTGAAATCAAATCCTTGTTGTATCTCACTGCCAAACGGATTAAAAAACCGAGAATAAAAAAAAATTACTTATTTCAACCCAGATATTTAATGCATATAATAAACCCTTTTATGATCTTTGTCTTCCTGTAATTTTTTGGTGAAAATAGTTTACAGTACCAGCTGTCATTTGTGTGTGTATACAGGCGCCAGAGGTCACAATTAATGAACCTTCCCTGAACTTTGGACTAGTGCGACTGGGCAACACCGTCGCCAGGGAGTTGACACTGACCAGTTTGGTGCAGATCCCCACAAAGTGGACACTGCAAGACAAATCTCTTCTGTTCTCAGATGAAACCACAGTACGTGGCTTTCATGGTTTGGGTACCTTCTTCTATGCTATGAAATTCTGTTTACTTTATAGGATAAGAAACACTTGCAAGAAAATCTTCTGTACGAAATTCATAAAATGTTGAAAGACTGGTTTCGGCTAGGAGGTTCTGTGAAGGCACTTTTGCAGAGAGAAGTTTGGTGAGAAATGTGAGTGGATTTGTTGTTTCTCTAGCAGGCCCCCAATGAATTCACCTTCATACCTAGTGCAGGGGAGCTGCGACCCCTAGAGGAGAGAAAAGTTACCATCTTGTATAAACCGTCTGGTGTGAGGACAGTACAGTGTACTTTTGAACTAAAAGTGGAAGGTGGTAACACCATGTAAGTTAAGACTATAATTTATCATCTTGTGAAATGTGCAGGGGTGACATGAATAATTCTAAAAGACATTAGTGCTATGTATTACATTTATATATCAAGATACTGTCATAAAAGTGTTGTGTGAAACCCCAGTGATTATGATGCTGTAAAACATGCAGCAGTGGCTTTGATTAACTCAGCGATGACATGGGTTTTTAGACTGTTACTACCAGTGCAACTGCAACGGGGCAAAGATTTCAGCACGTTTGAAATAAATGCTGCTTGAAAACTACCACAAGTGTAGTAATCTACTTTACGTATTTCGAAAGATGGGTTTTTGAACATCAAAATAATTATACAATCCTACTGAAAAACTGTTAAATAGTACTTACTATTTGGTGCGCCTACTCATTTCTTCCCCCACGACCTCCCTTCTAGTCTCTGTATATTATAAAAAATGTAGAAAAAATCTATCATCAATAAAAACCTAATTCCAATGCAGGCTGAAATTAAAAAAACTATAACATGATTCCTACCTGAAATCCATCCAGTGAGACTTCTGTGTAAAACGCTGCATTGAAAAATGTATCCAAATTGAAGAAGCAAAATTGGCGCTCGCGATCGCCTCACTAACTCCTAAATAGCATCGCGTGGTCTCATGAGCACAGTTTAGAAGTCGTGTATTGTGTGGTCTAAGGGAAGGAACTGGATAGAAAAATGATTCCGCCATAAGAAAACACCAGTTACATCTTTTGCAGATGAACCACTTGATTTAAAAATTTGTAAAATGTCCCCACAACACTGCTTGCACTACGACGGCCACAGTAGCAAATTTCTTCTGCCACTGCACACGCAGTAAAATAGCTTTGTGTTAATAATTTTCTTACAACATGCTGCAAGCATGGGCTGCATAAGCACTGATAAATATTTTCCACATATAAAAGTACCCATAATGGTAAGGCCAATTTACCATCTGAAATTAGGATGCAGTGTTTTAATGTTCTGAATTAAGTGTGTGATCCCTTATCTCTGTGTGTGTGTGTGTGTGTGCACACGTGCATGTGCATGTGCATGTGGGTGCATGTAGTGTGGTGGGTGTGTTTGCAGAAGTACAGCAGCCACTGGTGTGCTTGTTGGAGTGTGACATTACCATTCCTGCAGTGTACATAGGCATTCCTGTGGACTTTACAGCAGTTATCCACAACCAGACCCTCCTGCCCTCAGAGTTTATCTGGGGGGTGGTAAGCGGATCCCACTTTTTTTTTAAAAAGTAGACTGCATTATAATCACTTCAATTCTGAATTTAACCACTTCTTTAAGCACACATTTGTTAGATATGCAAGTATACAACATGCCTGTGTATTTCGCTGTCCTAGCAGCATCCAGTTGTGAAATTAAAAAATTATAAAACATTCCCCTTATATTTAGCTGCATTGTGTTTAGGTAAATGTGAGACAATTTCATTAGCACGTATTTGAATTCTTGAGAAAATTACTTGTTGGTAGCATGCTACAAAATGCCATGAATGTTTATTTGCATGCCTTCTTCTGTCAAATCCATGTCTGTGTACACCTGACTAGGAAATAGACGGCTGGGAAATGAAAGTTCTAACACCGTGGCTTTTCTTTGTGCCACAGGCAGAAGGAGCTGATGCCGCTGACTGCACTGTTGAGGTTAAGGAGCCTGAAGGTTTGCTGCCAGGTCGTGAACAGCGTTCACTGCCGTTCAGTTTCTGTGCACATCGGGAGGTCAGTAAAGCCAACCCTAGTTTTAAAACATGTTTTAGAAATTGCTAGATGTCATTTTCACAGATCTAGAAATATAGGACTGAAGTTTTGTGACTGATATTTTTTGCAGGGAGACTTCAGTGAGGTTCGAATTCCATGTCTCATTGAGGGCCAAGATGCACCTCTTTTCCTCAACATCAGCTGTCATGTACTGGGTCTGTCAGTAAGATACGGGACATCCGCCGAAGGTTTACACCCAAGGTAGTTTTTTGTGTGAAGATGAATTTTTAACCCTTAGGTGCTGTAAGTTATCTGCAGCTTGCGTTTACCAGTGCAAACTAGTTTTCGTGTGGGAAAACAGTCACAATGCCACTTGATCCTGTCTTCAGCACTGTCAAACATTTCTTGATGTCTCTCAGAATCCAAATCATTTTGAGAATGACGAACACTATCCATTTAATATCATGTCCACAATGCTACCATCCAAAACATATCATGTCCAGATTATTAGCACTTCTCTTATCGAACTCCACGGACTGACTAAGTGACTGAAGTTAACTGCTAAAAGTAGAAAGAAAAAAGTCTGAGACTTTTTAAAATAAAATAAATCCCATCTTCTCTTCTTGTTTCATAGACCATTGAAGAGACTAGACATATAATTTTTAAAAAATTATACACTTAAAAACAAAGGATGATAATGCCAGGAATGGCAATGTACCTGTCACAGGAATGATGCATACTGTGATGAATTTAATGTGTAAACATTATGAGTCTCTCTAGCTTCAGTTTACAAGATTTTTGTTTGCTTTGTAAAAAGGATTTAGGCTGGAATAAATTCCTATATAATATTTGCAGTAAAACCTCCCTTATAAGACCTTCTCATATACAACCTCCTCCAGCATATGACCCCAAACTTTCTGACAGAGACCATTTACTACATAAACAACCTCACAGATTTTGTTGTAATTAATTCCTGAAAGTCTTATTTCATATTGTATATTTAAGTGTTTGTTTCGGCCGATTCACCAGACAGTCAGTGCCTGAAATGTAAACTGCGAGTTGCGAGGGGTAGGTAGCGGGTAGAGAGCTACGTCACACTAACGTGTGATCTCAGTAATTGAGATGCGAAAAAAACTACTTTGACATTTAGTTCAGTGATAAATTAAAAATAAAAACAATTTCAAAACACATTTTGCAGTTGACTGGCATGATAACGTACATGCAGATGTGTTTATTTCTCACCCCATGTATCATGGTACATGTACCTACATGTACTAATGGTTCAGCCCAGCTAGTCCTCCCTTATAAGACCTCATTTTGGCTGTTTTTTTTCAAAGTCGTTTATTGGAGGTTTTACTGTATACACTTGAAGACAAAGGATGATAATGCCAGGAATGGCAATGTACCTGTCACAGGAATGAGAGCTTCATAAATTTTGAGGATGTGGTGCTGGGTCGGACCAAGACCTGGTACCTGCATGTCACGAATCAAACAGCAATCACAGCAGACTTCTCTGTGATGATGGAACAGTTTGCTGCTGTGACTCCATCTCCACCACAGCACAGCCTTTCTGGGCATTCTGACAGGTAATATTTTATGCATGTACCAGCATACATCAGGTAGCTTTTAGCTCTGAGTGTTACATCTGCCAGTGTGAGAAAACCCTCGGCCACCTGGCTGCACTCTGCAAAACATTGGCACAGCATAGAAGTACAGTGTAATTTCCAGAAGAGAAAGGAACCGCAAATCAGACTTCAGGTCCTGCTGAAACATGGATAAACCTCTGAAACGAAGCAGGTATTCTGGGAACCCAGCAGGGCATCATAGGTTTAGGAGGCCCAATAAACACATGGGCTTATTGACTGATCAGCAAAAATAAAGAGGTGAATGCAGAGAATGGTGATTTGCTGGGATATGTTGGGTCTGGCATTGTTCGACCTGACACAGTGGGTGCTGTATTTACACAAGAACACATCAACACAAACTTTATTTAACATTTAAAATAAAAGTTTCAGCCTTCTTGAATTATATGTTTGTAGGTTCACTGCTCCTAGAAAATATAACTCAACCATCATAAACAGAGTCCATCCATGGTGCATCAAGTATCAGTAGCATGTATACTAATCAATACTCACAACTTGAAATAGTTGACACTTGTCATTTAGATAACTCCAACAAAGATACTGGCAGCGCTCACACATAGCCGTATGCAGACGCCTGTGCCCTAAAGGGAGCTTACCGTACCTAAACACGTAGCAAAGAGAGGGCCGAAAGAAAGGAACTTGGCAGATCCTCAAAAAAGATCTGCCCGCCCTTTCTTTGTACGTGTTTAGGTACGGTAAGCTCCCTTTAGGGCACAGGCGTCTGCATACGGCTATGTGTGAGCGCTGCCAGTATCTTTGTTGGAGTTATCTTTCGATAATTTAAGCGCTCTGTCCTCATTTGTTGTTTATTACTTGTCATTTACCTCTACCAATTTTTAGATTAACTAAAGATCTGTATTTTCAAACATTTTTGGTGCTAAATTTTATCAGTGCACATCACCTTTTCAGCAGAAATATCACTTGCATTGTTGGCCAGTCACAAAGATGGGTATTTGTATTTGTTAAAATAGCTTCAAGTACATTTCATTAAAGGGAAATCAATGTAGAGAGAATCAGCTATTTGCAATCAGCAGTTTCACCCATTAGCTCAGTAAAGTTTCCATATAGACTTTTTTCCTTAAAATGACTCGGGTTATTTGCCAGCTATAACCAAAAGCCACACTGAATGCTATCTCAGAAGACTTTCCAGTAGGATGTGATGGATTTAACCAACTGTCTGTGCAGCCGGGGAAGACCTTCTCTTGTCCGAACACCCAATCTGGCAGACTCCTTAAGCAAGATGCCTGCAAAATCTATGTCTGGTGAGTCACAGGCCTGAATATATTGATTCTGGCATTAAACTCTGCATACATTTGTTTGTGTGCAGAGTTCTTGAATATGCTCTTAAAGCAACATATTTCTGTAGGCTTCATAGTGGTCGAGATCTTAATCATGGTTCCAGAATTGCCTGCTTTCCTGGATTTTCTCTGTTTGCTATCCCTAACCATACAGGATGGTTGGAATTTTTCTGCCATTTCCATACACCCCATTTTTGCGACTTATTTTGTGAACAAATCTGGAAATTCTGGGACAGCTGAATAAAACTGTGAAACCGATTTTTTCCCCCAAATCTGAAAACAGCGCCTAAGTCACTCTGCATGAGATTAAGTTCCAAGAAAATTGAGTTTGTTTTCCCTTAAAACCCAGTACAAGGATTCTAAAATATATTTGAATGTGCTAGTTTATTTATCGTGTTGTTGGATCTCATTTCAGATGTGAGAACTACGATATTTGGCTTAAATCAAGGACTTGCCTTCATTCTTCAACCTCCTTCCGGCACCCTAGCGCCATTTGGCGAGCAGATCATTGCTGTCACTGCCTTCTCCAACATGTGGGGTCACTACTTTGACAACATCATCTGCAAGGTGAGTCAGCAAACCCCCTGCTTTCAGCTGCCATCTGCACATGGACCATCTGGTGTAACCACGTGCCTTTAATCAGGTCTTTGAGACTGAAGGGTTCTGACAGTGGTCAGAAAAAAATGTTCCTATGAAGCAGCCATATTATTGTACAGTAATTACTGCTGAGTTACTAATGGCCATGCAAATGATTCGGTGATGGATCAATGATAATATAAGTTGTCACCAATGGCATAGACCAGAAATGGCAGAATGGGATTCTTTACATAATCAGAAATGGCTTAATTATTAGCCCTATCTCTTGTACAAACTAGAATAAAAGTGTGCACTTTTTTTACGTCCAAGAGATAATAAAACTTTCGTAAAAAATATTTACGATGCTTCCAGGTGGGTAACCTGGAACCAGCCTACATACCTGTAAGCATTAGTGTGAAGGGGTGTCCACTCAACTTCCAGATGACTGCTGCAAACCCTGACCAAGGAACCACACTCAGGTACAAAATACAGCTGGCTCTTGCTGTGGCAAACAAAATGCTTTGTTTCTATGTTGCTAACAGAGCTGTGTGTTGCATTTTGCAGGTATGGCAAAGCTCATTTACCTCCCATGGGTTGTTTCTATGTTGCTAACAGAATTGTGTTACATTCTGTAGGTATGGCATTGCTCAGTTACCTCCCATGGTTTGTTTCTGTGTTGCTAACAGAATTGTGTTACATTCTGTAGGTATGGGAATGCACAGTTACCTCCCATGGTTTGTTTCTATGTTGCTAACAGATCTGTGTTACATTCTGCAGGTATGGCACTGTAGTGGCCGGTGGTGCTGCTGTTACTCGTTTTGTGCAGATCAACAACACCAGCCCATATGGTAAGTCATTGCCCTCTGCCCAGAGCAAAATTCGTAATCTGCTGATTTTGTAATCATAAGGTCTATGCAGTAATTTAAAACTTGTGTTGATATGAAAGATAACCAGCACCCTACACATGCAAGCAGTGGTTTTCATCACTTTGTTCCATACCAGTTTCCTTAAAGTGGCAGGGGAAGTTGAAACCAATCGCATTCTTTTAGATAACTCCAACAAAGATACTGGCAGCGCTCACACATAGCCGTATGCAGACGCCTGTGCCCAAAGGGAGCTTACTGTACCCAAACACATAGCAAAGAGAGGGCCGAAAGAAAGGAACTTGCCAGATCCTCAAAAAAGATCTGCCATCCCTTTCTTTATGACGGCGCTATTCTTCACACAGCTAACCTTCGGTGCACAGCGTGTGCATACAGAGAATCCATGTTTCTTTTACCTTAAGAATTTTCAGATTCTTGATATGGTCATCATATGACCAGTTTGGCAATGGCAGGATACCTGTGGCATGCCTTGTAAGTTATGAGTGCTCGGTGCCTATTTGATATTGATAAAAGGAGTGGCCTTTTGCATGGCTGTAACATGTGTTTTGCCAACAAAACGGAGGACTGGGGGCTTAGATCCATTTTCCAGCATTTACTACCTCTGAATGTGGCAGCTGTTTACAAGACTGGCCATCGGGGTGGGGGGGGGGGGTAGGGGGTGTCTCCAAGTCCTCCTATGTATAGCCTTCATCGTAGACTAGACATGAAATAATAATAACACCAAAAACATTGATAAGATGGAAACTAATGGCGAGAGAGGTAGCAACTCAATGTGAACTGAGGCACATGAGTAGTAGACTATTTCGTAATTGTGATGCGGAGCTTTGATGTTACAGATATTCGGCTTGATTGGAAGGTGTTTAATTACACTCCTAATGATGGAAACCTCGTGGACCTGGTTGTCTGCTACGGCCGACCTTTTCCTCCACGAGATGCTGACGGCAATGAAGCTCTGCCTTCTCTGCCTAGTAAAACATCTATTCTCCTGATTAATATGCTAAGTAAACTTGTTATGGGTCTTTCTACCCAATCTTACTAGTGATCGGTGAGTTGCAAACCCTGCACCATCTCTCTCTCACACACACATGCACACACACGCACACAGAGCAAGAGTGGAAAGAGAGACTGGGGGATGGGATAGCAGAGACGAGCCGAAAAATGCAACATATTGTGTAGTAACTGAAAGCCAATGTGCTGCAGAACTGCCTCGTCCGTCCCATGTCCCATTGGACCGGATCCCAGACTCGCCAGAGACTTCGTCCGAGTTGTCGAGGCATCTTGGTACCTCGAGCTCTGATAGCCAGATTTTGATGGAAACCAGCAGCATCACACCGGAACCTTCCAGGGAGCGTCCAAAGGTGATTGCTATCTACCTCAGGCCCCATGATGGAGTGCACAGCATTGGTCCATACAGCATCAGTCCCCCTCAGCTGGTAAGATTGGTTGATTGGATTTTTGTTGCTTAATGTCCAGGGTTGGGCAAGTAACGATGTAGCGATTACATTTTGTAACGAAATTACATTTTCTAGTAACGAAATAACGCTGGAGTTACAGTTTTGAACATTGTAACGAAGTAACGTAATCGTTACAAATTTGGAGTAACGAAATAACGAAAATAACGGTGTGGTTTTGTTACATCTTACACGCCATTGCCAGCTTTGCCACTTCTAACTACCCATTGCTGCTTTCGCTAGCAGTCTCGCGTGCCGGCATATAACTAAGTCGTCTCGCGTATTGCTGCGCACTGGCTCATCCACCAGAAGCGGAAATTTGTAATAGCACAACAGCCCACGTGTCTCCCCATAGGCCGTAGCGTCTTTTCAGTTTGATTCAAACAGCGAACGATGGCAACACTTCCAAGTTTCTTCGAGCC
>SMGT01012132.1:364583-390733 GCA_004794575.1 Lanistes nyassanus | reverse complement strand
ATGACACTACAGATATGACAGAGGCAACTGCATACCTTCAAGAAGGTCTGGCACAAACTTTACACGAGCTGGACAAGCATCCAAGTGTAAAAGCCGTGTTTCTTAGATGTAACAACTTCTTGCCCAGCAGTGGTGCCGTGGAGAGACTGTTCAGCCACGCTGGTCTGATACTAACCAAGAACAGGGCAAGGGTTACGGACTTCAACTTTGAGGCCAAGGTCTTGTTCAAATTTAATTCTAAAAAAGATGTGTGAGAACAGGACATACTTATGAATGATAAAACGTGGATTAAATGTGTGTAGTACAACTGTACGAGTTTGTGTTTGTTTTCCGTGTGTCAGGTGCTGCAATACTTACTTCTGTTTGAAAAAAGATCAAGTTGCAAAAGTAATTTTAAAAGTAACTAGTTACTTTTTAAAATGTAACGAAAATGTAACTAATTACTTTTTCTGAAAATGTAACTAAAATGTAACAAATTACATTTTTTCCAAATGTAACTAAAATGTAATGGATTACAAATAAAAAGTAACTTGCCCAACCCTGTTAATGTCCTGCTGTAAATGAGGTGCATATCAGGATGGTGTTGATTAGACAGTTTAATGTGCTCCCACGCTGAGACTGCTGTCGCAACATGCAGGCTTCAGTCCCATCCAGTCTTAGTACTGTTCCCTATTGTGCCAGGCATCTGGAAGGGCAGCTACTAGATTGCCAATTTTTATATCTTTGGAGTGAAAGTCAGGGGGCAAACCACCAACTGCCTATCTCAACAGTGGACACCTTAACTGCTAGACCACCGAGGTGGTCCAGCTGGTAAGACAGGCAGGGCGAGGGGTAATGAATGAGATGCCTTAGTGATTCAAGTAGACTATACTATCACAGACTTTATGTATGATGCTGTTGTGATGTAAAGCAGGATGGTTCTGGACTTAGATCAGGATGAAGGGGAGAGATGATGATCGACCATTTGACATTTTCAAATTGTTTGTGTAGGTAATTCCAGCCTATAACCACAAAGGGGTGCACATGACCTTCACACCTCCACCTCCAGAGGAAGTGATTCAGCCCACAGACTACATCAGTTATGGCCTGGCATTTATGAGCCTGGACAGCACGGTGTGTAGCTGGTGGCATGTGAGATATGTTAGAAACTGCATGTACCCCTCCCGCTTCCTCCAGAGTTATCGTAGATTCTTTTATTCTGGACGCTGTTGTTTGGTGCATTCTGATTATATTGCCAAGAGATGAAAGGTGACTGGTGAGCTAATACACATTGCTAGTCATGCTGCATATTTACTGGCTGTATGGCTATTGGCACTTGAACCAAGACACAGTAGAATTTAAATGGCCCCTTCTATTTCAGATAGCAAATGTGCCTGGCATGATGGTGAGAACTGAGGCATACGAAGCATCGACTCTTAGAGCAGACTTCACAGCCCATGTAAAGCCAGCTTTGTGAGTATTTTTTAGAGACCGATAACTGCAACTCTTACTTCATGGTAAAATGCACAGCCACATTATTAGGTAAGCTGCCAACTCCTGTTTCCAAATGTGCTTCACTTGAAGGAAATGTATACAGTGACAGCAGGGGGTTCAAGAGCATTTATGCATACATGCAGTGTCACATGGGAACTTAAGTTTTTAGGCAACACATCCAAAGACCTCGTCCATGTCCTTGACAAAGCTCTTACTGAAGACAGTTGTCCCTGCAGGCTGACCATTGAAGAGACTGAGGAAGATGGCATGTGTTACCGTGCAGCAATGAGTGACATTTTGAATGGAGAAACGGTATGCATAATCTTATCTCTGATTTTATCTGTGAATACTTTCTTCAGTTTTTGTGAAAGTGTTTTGTAAGTTCGTTTTTTCCTATCGTTCTGCATTTTATAAAGAAATATAGGGTACAGAGACCATACTACTGTGGGCTTTAAAACAATAAACTTACTAAGATTCTTGAAAATAATGCTGATGTCTACAACCTAATACTTTGATATAATGTTTCAAATGCTAAAACAAAACGAGGTTCAGTGTGATATGAAATGAGTTCTGGATCTCTAGACAGATGTTAGTACAGGTACCAATTAGAATCTGACAAAGCATTCTTGTGAGGCAAGCAGGTCTTCTATGTTTCAGATGATGTCCGAGGCCCTCCGTACATGCAGCGTCATGCTCTCAAACACGACCCAGACCCCTCTGACTTTTTGTCTCAGAGTAAAGTCCCCCTTCGTAATGGTGAACCTTGACCCATCTAGTAACTTGGCAGGAGCCACAAGAGCTCAGGAAACTGGCTTCCACACACTGCAGCCTCGCCGTCACATTATGGTAGCCTTTGCTTTGTGGTCTTTCACAAAATTTATGGAAGTGTTTTACAGTACTATACAAGTACTACCTAACACTTGGGCTAGGTGACCTAAATTTTCAGAACAGGTAGAAAACAGCTGAAGGCTTGTTCTTAGGACCAAGGCATATCAGTGTTTGTATCCAGCATTCCCCACCTGTTAAGTCCTAGAGTATCTGCCTTATATGCAGGTGAAGGTGGCACTGTGCATCACACCCACACTGCTGACCGACTATAAACAGACTCTTGGAGATGAGGCATGGGAGGGACTGACCACAAGCAACCTCCTTGAAATTAATGATGAGTTGAGGATCGAATTCAACAACTCAACACAGCAGGTAACAACTTTTTCTTTTTCCTTTCAAGTTTATAGTAATACACTCTGCATTTAAAAAAAAACTGGGGTGGAGGTGGTGGGTGGATATGTGATCATACAAAAGGTTATGGATAAATAATATGCAGAATAAGAATATCATTCAGATGCATCTGTTTACCTTTCAAGCTTTAGATTTCGTTTTTTTTTATGTGTAGTCTGCTGTAGAATAGTTAATGCTTTCTTCAAAAAACAATCGATTGTGCTGATATGGTAGTGTTCTTTCTGTAAATCTAAAATTGAGACTGATTTACGTGCCAAGTGCTGCACATCCTTTAAATGATAGTCCAGCCCTCTCCCTCCTCTTCCTGTGCACAGAAAGTGCCTCTGCATGCAAAAGTAGCAGTGCCCCAGATGGTGTTATCGTGCTCAGAACTGGACTTTGGCACATGTCTGGTGGGTCAGCGCCGCGAACTCCAGCTGTACATTGCTAATACCACAGCATCACACTGCAAGTGGTCTGCTAGCTTTGGTGAGTTTTCTCTATAGCATGTTGCTTATTTCCATTGTGGCACCTCTTTTCCCTAAGTGTGCATTTGGAAGAAGGAAAAAAAGACTGAACTATTCAGTTCATTGCAACAATCATCAGATTTTCAGAACTTGGATCTAGGGAAAATTTCTAATGCTTCCTGCCTGTACATGAATTTGTACTATTTTAATGCTGCCGATAAAAAGGGTCAACTGTACGAGATGAGTTTACCATTCTGGGAAATAATAAATTAATGTGCTCAAGAATTCCTGCTGGCCTGTGATACTGGAATCAACTTTTGTAAAAACAGTAACTGTAAACTTAAAGGAAACAAACATGAATCCTGCTTTGGTGAACCCAGCATACAATGCCAAGTTCAGCTTAGTTGAAGGCACTTTTACATGCTTAAAATGGTCTCCTGCATCATTTCCACTGCCGTCTGCTTGGCATGCCTCTGACGGTGTGATTGCAGAGACCAAGTCTGACACCTGCACACAGGACACCTTTCAGATCAGCCCAACACATGGGATGCTGGATGCCTTTGTCACGCACGTCAGTAACAGCAAAACTTTGCTTCGGGTCTATTTCACAGCAAAGTGAGTGTTCACCTCTATGTTCTCATTGCCAAGTACACTTTCCTTAGGTCCATGACAAACTAGGTGATAAAAAAATCAGAAAGCATCATTCTTAATCAAGCAGTTTGCTTATTGGTGACAACAAATGTAGTTGTAGCTGTCCTTCAAATCAAACTGCATAGGATTTCATAACAGTCTGCTTGTAAAACTACCACAGTTGCATTTCCGTTAAGTCCCATGACAATGCTTTATTCCAGAATACTTAGCTTTGAAGCTGAGAAAAGGAGGTAGATCTATTTTCTAGACGCCCTGGACTATCTAAAAGTCTAAAAGGAGCAAAACGTATTTTCCAGGCATGCTGAGCAGTATGAGGCAGTGGTTGTCTTTGGCGGCTTACTAGGAGAGTCACTTCAGCGTCTGCTCCTACGAGGCCAAGGCTCCTATGATGGAAAACATGAAGCAGTACTCAACGTCTGATTGGTCCTTCTTATTCAGCCATTTCATGACCAGGCAGCTTAAAAATTTGGACATCTCAGCGAACAGAAAGCCCAGTGCAACCAGGTTTATGTTTTCAGGTGGCAGGATCTTATTCATTTCCTTACGATTGACTTTCGGGAAGATCTCCTACTTGTCCTTTTACAATTGCAGTGGAGACCAGCAAGTACTCGGCGTTGTCTTTGTTGATTTTATTTATATTCTGGATTTATCGAGGCTCTTGTTAACTGAAGACTGACTGTTCACTCTGTTGCATGGCTGAGGCTGCTGCAATCTCAAGACGTGCCTCGATACATTGTCATTTTTGGAAGTTGCACAGAAAGATTGGTGTCTAGAAACTTTGATGTAAGATTTGTACATTGCTCAAAAAGGAATATTTCAAGGATTAACTTGTGTTACCTTTTGTTGTTGTTATATTGTAAATTCTTGCCAAAAAGGTAAGTGATTTAGTCTGGCCTACAAAGAGACTTTGCCAGAAGACACTGTTCAAGTGAAGGAGTGCTTGAAAGCTTTCTGAACCATATCCTATGAGAGGCATGATCTAATAAGTCATCTGTCTTGCAATATGATGAGTACACTTCTCAGATTAAGAAAAAAAGAAGGGGTGATTCCTGTTGCATCGTTTTGAAATCGGACACATGCTGTCACTTGCAGGCGCATAACATGACTATGACAGTATAACTAAAGTATAATGTTGATAAAAGCAGCCTGATTATTTTTGTTTAAACTGGAGCAAGTAACCAACGTGAAATGGGGACAAACCTGAAAAGGCTGCTCATACGTGTTTCCCAGGTACATATACATGCACAGAAATAAAATCACCGATAAAACTGGAGTTCCCAGAAAGAAGGAACAAAAATGCACCAAAATTTTAGACTTTTATTGGATTATGGTAACTACATTTACTGCAGAACTGGTTGGTATTGTGAGAAGAAAATATCTTTAACTCATTCCCAACACGATAAAAGAGGCCATAACTTCGCCTGTAGTCTCTGTCGTATGTACAATGGCTTCCCCTGTGATCTCCATGTATGTTTAAACGTAGAAAAAGCCTAACAGTAATAAATATATAATTTCATTGCAGTTGGAAAGTAAAATTACAGAGGAATAAAAAATTATTCCCTGAAATCTGTCTGACGTGAAGTCTGTGCAAGAAGCTTTATTGAAAAAAGTGTCCAAACTGACAATATAGCAGCGTGCCATTGAACCAATGTTGTGGAAAGTGGTGTGGTCAGAGAAAATGCTTTGTTTCGCCTCTAATGTGGTCTAAGAGAGGAAACTCTAAAGGCAAATGGTTCATCTTCCTGAAAACATTAGTTACTTCTCTTTCTGTTGAACCAGCTTTTGTTGAGCCCTTTTGAAAAACCACTGAAAAACCCTTGTTAGAGCACTGGCCACCATAGCAAATATCCACTGACGTACTGTCCCGAACATCGGGAATGAGTTACTAAAGGTTCCCTGATTATTTTAAATAGATTGTCATCGTGGTCCATCACTGCTGCTGAACATCTTTCTGCAGTTCATCTATTGCTTGATTGATATTACTTCTAGCAGCTCTTCTTTTTGCACAGTTTATTGTTGTCGTTCTGTCCTCCCACCACACCAGCTGACTGTCAACCATCTCAGTCATTAGATGACCATACTCATTCCATCTTCATCCTCGTTACATTTATTGCAGTTGACTGTTTGTCCTGTCATCTTAAAGCCCCATCATTCTCTCAGTTTTCAAGCTAATTCACATCCATAATTGTAAAACATTTCTAAAAATGGAGGTGTTGCATGGTTATTTCATGTTGCACTGTACTGATCACATAAACGTTAAAATGAACACAGGTCTAATTTCCTATATGAATATGTTCAAACCATGATTGCACTGTCTGTCTAAATTTGTCTTGAACATTTGGTTAAGTATGAAATCTAGCTTTTTATTGGTGATAAGGTTCAAGTAACTTTGTATTTATGAAAAGTTCATCAAACAGCACAGAGGTGTCAACATGTGTCTTTCGAGTGGGCTTTGAACACGCCTGAAAACATATGAGCTCCAGACCAAGCAAATGGCTGTAGCATGCTCCCATCTTCTGCAACCTTCTTGATGGCAGGTTACAGCAACAGGCAGTGGTATGACAGGCTGTCCCCTGGCCACTTCAATCGATAAAAGCCTCCTCACGCACCTTCAAAACCTATGTTTGCATGTTCTGTGAGGAAAACCGATAGAAGTCTACTTCAATGTCAACACTTTCTTGCTTGTGACAAATCATTGTGTTGGCAAGGTCATAGTGCAGTTCAGCCAGAACTTTTGCTTCCACTTTCCATTCTTTTGCTGTCTTCAAGATGTGCTGTACAAAAGAAAATCAAAATCTGCACGATCTTTAGACAGATGTTACCTACTCGGAAACATTATGATCGCCCATTTCAAGCCAACCTGTTTTACTCAAACTTGAATGTAGGAAATCTGGGAAATTTTGGTACAGGAATTTAACTTCAAACTGCAGGCTATGTGTGTGTTTGCTGCCTAAAGAGTCCAGGCGACCAAAGAGGCTATATAAGGATTGTGTCTTGAAGTTTTCCTTATCAGGACTGTAACAAGTTGAAAAACCTGCCTATTGTTAACATATACACACAAATCACTATATGCACTCTATACAACAATCCATCTTTAGCTCAATAGCCACCAGATATGAAACATGTTGACAAGGTGTGCTGGAGATGTTGAGTGTTTGGTCTGTCTTCAAACTCCAGATTTGAAAAATTAGGTATTAAAATAAGATCTTTAGAGAAAAGGAATTAAATTTATAAGTTATAGGCTGAATGTATCAAAAACCAGTGCCGTATGGCAGAAAAATCCACCATACCACCACCTAAGATGCACCTTCTAACCCCAAACTACATGACTGATAAATGGGGGCCATCAATCCGAAAAACATTTTGAGAAAAAGGGCAGGCAATTTGACCAGAAGATGATAAACAAGAGGAAAGGAAGGATATGGGACGAAAGAATGGATAGAAGGTATAATCACTGGATAGCTCTGCAGTTACAGTCAGAGGGGAGGACACAGCAACGCCGGCCTTCTTTTGGGGAATGCCAGGTGATGCTGCTTCACATGCCATCAAGATACTCAAAAGTGGTCACCACCAGTCACTGCCTGCTTTTCACAGTCACATTGCAGTGTTTCCACCCCATCTTGCCCACCGATCTCATCCAACATGTGAATCAAACTTATGCTTACAAATTGCTCTGTCACCTACCGCTCTTGTGGACCTCTTGTGAAGGGAGTACACGGACGATTTGGACAATTTTAGTGCTGCCTGGAGAAACAACATGTCTATGCCTGGAAAAATACAGAATTTTACAAGACATGAAAGTGCACTTCAGAAGTAGATATATATCCTCTAGAACGCAGATTTCACAGCCACTTAAATACAGCTTAGCAGCAAAACAACCACTATGATCATTTCTTAGCAAAAAAAATGGAGGCAGCTGAGTAGCTACTCATTTTCTGGCATGGATCACACAAAGCTGTTTGCATGTTTTCCTTCTCTGTTTGCAAATGGAATAAACTTGCCTTCATTCTTTTTTGTGCCAAAAGGGGGATTCATAATGACAACATCAAATGCACCATGCAGCCGGCTGGGGTGGCTAGCAAGTCTTGTGACATCACATTGCAGGAGATCAATGTTGTGGATGCCGAAGTCCAAGACATTGTTTGCGCACACGCCAAGGGCGTCTACATCAACGTCCACACCCAAGACATAACTGAAAACATCGTAACAACACTCACAAGGAAAAACATGTGAGCAGTATAAATCAAACGTAAATCTCTTAAATGTTTGGAAAGGTACAACTGCCTTAATTCACACCATGCTGTTTGGATCACAATGTAAAATATTTTAAGTGCGGTTAGAAAATGACTAAATTTGAATGCTGTTTTAAGTAAACCTCATTAGCTTGCTACCACTGGCTCCTAGGCAGGCAAAGTGTTAAGTTTATGCTGAAACATTGTGTAACATGTCAATGACTTATGCCTTGTCACTGAATTTTGTCACAGTCCAACACAAACACAAATAATTTGAAGAATGCATAAGAAATGGCCGTAGGACATGTTCTGTTGGAGAAAAGAATGCTGTTTTTAAAGATTAAGTCTAAAATGTTTACAGGATCGTCATCAACTTTTCTGAACAGGCACCCCAGATGTATTGGCAGGACAGTAACAATAACCATCGACATAACCCAAAAGATTTAAATCAAAAGCATGCCAGCTATACTGTGTATGCTAAAGCCAAATGAGTCTTTGTACGACTTCTGGTGCAAGATTTCTCAACTAATGGCATAGATTCTAGCCATCCGGAGTGTCTGGTTCAGAAAGGGTGGTGATTGATACCCTTGTCCAAATGATGAGCACTAAACTGTAGAAATATCTCATGAAATCTTCCAAAAATTACAAAAGGTATGAGTTTTAGACTAAAAAAGAAATGCAATATACCAAGAAGTACTTGAAACGCTCATAGTATCCATATGCAGATGCATGCAACAAGGGAGCTTACCATACCGAAACACATAGCAAAGAGAGGGTCGAAAGAAAGGGACCAGGCAGATCGTGTTTGGGTATGGTAAGCTTCCTTGGTCACATGCGTCTGCATAGTTACTTTGAGTGTTTCAAGTACTTCTTGTCGTATTGATAATTTAAGCGCTGTCCTTGTTTGTTGTTTATTGGCGAATATGAAGACATGGCTTCACCAATACCTTAGTGAGCGTCACTTAGTCTCTGCAACACCAGTCTTCCACCAACACCAGTCTTCCCGCCACATTAATCATTTACTAATCTAATCATCTTCTAATCATTACATCAATCTTTTCACCACTCCAACACCAGCCTTCTAACTTCTGCCTGGTTCCTTTCTTTCGACCCTCTCTTTGCTATGGGTTTCGGTATGGCAAGCTCTCTTGGTTGCATGCATCTACATATGGGTACCATGAGCGTTTCAAGTACTTCTCGTCATTTTGCTAACTTAAGCCCTCTGTCCCCATTTGTTGTTTGTTAGTTACGAAAAGAAATGCTTAAAATCAAGTGATAAACTGATATTCATTACAGAGTACAACATAAACTAGACTTCTCTGAAAAATACATGTAAGATGTAAGTGTTGTCACACTGACCTGCACCCAAGCATAGAGCAGCCTATACTAAGCACACCACAGCCAACACCAAGATCTGCCACACACTTGCCCTCAAGGTCATCATAACTGGTCTGAATGGTGTGAAGCATACAAGCTGAAATACACACGTGCAACCACACCATCACCGTGTACGCACATACATACAAGGCATTACTACACATGCCAATACTATTTTATTACTGTGACATGGGAAATCCATTCCTTCGATACAATGATTTAGTTGTAGATCAACAGTTTAGATTGGGAGGCAATATTTTTCCTTTTTTAACTGAAAAAAGGATAGAGATGATAATTATTGGCTATATATAAAACCCACATAATAAATAACCGGTGTGCATTTTTTTGTCAAGGAAATGGACAGCATAATACTAGGATCATCATACTGACTTAGGTTTTAATACATTATGTACTAAAATACTATTAATCATACTGAGTTGAGTTTTAATGCATTTATTATATGTCCAAATACTAGAGCAACTTTGCAGGCTTGGAGATGGACTGCATCCTCATGATTATGATCATGGAACATGGTACTTTTTATAAATCTTTACAAAACTCTTTGCTTACTTCTGACAACAGAGATGTTTTTTTTTCTTGTGCACAGGAAGAATTTGAATGTGTTTGTAATCAATCCCAAATGTAATATGTCATGTGTAAGTGCTGATAATGCTTCTAAGGTCACTGACATGCACCAGCAAATATCTACTACACCTGCGATATGTGGTGTTGTGGGATATTGCTCCAGCAGAATCTTGGGTTCATCAAACACATCAACGTTTTGAAGCCAGCTCTCTAGCTTCTTCCGACCCACACGTTTGTGAGACATGCTGACGTTTATTTGGTTAAGTCTACAAACAAAAGGAATCAATTTCAACACCGCATTACTGTGATTACAACCATCATGATCTTCAAAAATGAGATTCCACCACAGGCAGCTGGTACAATTAGAGTCTAAACAATAACTTTGAGCACAGGGAAAAACATTTCTGCGAATGGGTTTGCATTACCATGTGCTGGTAGGCTTTGTCTTTACTTTCAAGTTCTACCACACACATTTTTACGATGGTACAATACAGTGATGAGTGAATACCATACTCGTTCGCGCTTTGTGGTGTTTACAGTTCTATTCTTTATCTTCACACTGAAGAATGCAGATGCCCCAAATCGTACTAATAAGTCGATAAAATAAATAAGATCCAAAAGACGTGCAAGTGAAAGAGTGACTGTAATTAGCACTAGCATATAAACCAACAATGTTTGAATAATTCTAATATGAATTTTTTTGTTATTTGCTTATATTTTACTTTTATAAAAGAACTTGCAAGTTTTTGATTTTTATAACCTTACGTTCGAACTACGACACTTCCGGTTTACGCACGCCGTGCGTCTCCAAAGCCAAGTTAAATAATTACTGGTTTAAGACAGTTATTATCTCCAGTGGTCATTAAGGTGCAAACTACCTGAACATCTGAGGTATGTTTTGTTGCACTATTTTGTCTGTATCTAAGAACATCGTGTTTTCGTAAAATCGAGAGAAGTCCCATTTTGATTTTGTAGACTGAAGACACTTGTCGCCTTGACTTGAGAGGCTTACTTAGATTACACATCACAGTCACAGTACAGTCACACTGAAATCCTTTGTAAGAACATCGCGGGTTTATGTCCAGATGAAAACTATTGACACTGAGGTTAAAAGGATTACAATAGAAGACGAGCAAATAAACACACTAAAGCATGATCACGATGTACCATAGGCATTAGTCAGGTGTACTCGATCTGATCTGTAGTTTCGTGTGAAGCTACTGATCCGTACTCGGTTATCATAATCATTTAATGGTTTGTATTATAAGCTATACAATAATTTCAGTCGACACTTAGTTGTCTTATGCTGTCTCGCTCTCTGTCACACACACTCGCACCCACGCACACACAAAGCAGAATTACTATATATATATATATGACCTTTTGTGTTTTGTGTAGAGTGTGTACACAGCAGTAAATAAAAAAAGTCGGATTGTTTGTTCCTGACAGACATTTCATAACAAAAATCATGGATCAGGAGCTGTATGACGAATTTGGGAACTACATTGGCCCAGAACTTGACAGCGATGATGATAACTTTGATGATGATGATAATCAAGACGATGATGCAGAATATGCAGACAGAGATGTGAGTTGAAATATTTTTTAGTTTCTGGTGTGGATGTGTTTGAGAAACAGTTGCTTAGTTTTATTCCCTTCAGTTGTAATTTTATTGGGGTTTTAATCACTGTAAATGATTTTATTTTTATTCTAACTTTTTGTTACCAGGATGAAGAAGCCGACATGGATCAGGATGATGCTGATGATGCGGCCGACATGCAAGTTGTGCTGCACGAAGACAAGAAGTATTATCCTACTGCTGAGGAGGTCTATGGGCCTGATGTAGAAGTAGGTTTCATTTTTTTATGATGTGACTTTAACTTAAGCGCTCGGTCCTCGTTTGTTGTTTATTAGTTAAAATTTCCACATTGAGGATTCCATTTAATTGTCCTATGTTGTCTTCGTCTTGGATCCTAGATGTCAGCACTAGCTTAGTGAGCGAGCTGATTACATTTACTAGGGATCTTCTGTATGCACACGTTGTGTACCGAGGGCTAGCTGTGTGAAGACCAGCGTCGTTATAAAGAAAGGGTTTGCAGATCTCTTAGGATCTGCCCGGTCCATTTCTTTCGACTCTCTCTTTGCTGCGTGTTTGGGTACAGTAAGCTCCCTGGGTCACACGCATCTGCATACAGTGACTTTGAGCGTTTCAAGTACTTGTATTGATGTGACTGTATTTTTGTAAGCACCAAGCAGATTATGGCATTATAATAGGATCAGTAGAAATAGAAGATCTGTGAGTTTAAGCCAATTTGTGTTTTGTTGATTTTGATTATGAAGATTGCTTTTGTCATTTTTGTTTTCAATTTCTGATTTGTATTGCAGACAATTGTACAAGAAGAGGACACCCAACCTTTGACAGGTAGGATGAAGCATAGATCTTAAGATCCTTTCTTAGTCATTCGTAATGGCCCGGATGTAAAGTTAAAAAATAATCACAGTGGACAGGGCTCCCCATCCGTTTTTGTTAAAGAGTACTGTACCGCTTCTGTGGATTTTAAAGGGTAAGCTTATTCCCACCGGGAAGTTCTAGATGGCGTGTCTAGAAGTAACAGCTGAAGAAATTCAGCAACACACTAAGCATGCTTATGATCGGCTTAATGTTCATACATTCCAAGGGCGGAATTTTGAAAATTAACTGAACCAGCAAGAAGCTTGTTGCCACTTGGGTTCTTTCATGGATGATTAAATGTCTGCATTGAGTGAGAGAACAGTAAATGTTTTAGTATGGCAGACCTTTGTTGGCCTTTATAGTGGCTGCTACATAGTCAACACATGCAGCAATTTCTGTTTGCACAGCATACAGAATATACTTTATTGTTCATCTTTACAAATTACTGACTTGAGTATTAGGTGTATCTCTAAATTTTTTTTTGCATGGGCATACTTCCACTGCAAACTGTTTTTGCATATTTTGAGTTTTATTGCATAATTATGCATGTATGGGGAGCCCTGGTAGAAAACAAACTCATTAGTTTTAATAAAAGACATTTCAAAAGATCCTCTTGGGTCATAAAATGGGTCATAACTACAATTTTAAAAACTACAAAGAATAGTTTTACCATACTGTTTTTGAAGCACATTTTGGCTGTAACCTTTCTGCCAGCTTATACCTACATGTGAAGGTCTTGCACATGCTGTACATCTGTTGATTTATTTTCTCAACAACATCTTCTAATATAGTATTTGCTCTGTGGCAGTGTATGGTACAGTTGCTTGACTGCTGTTTTCAGAACCCATAATTGCACCCATAGAGAAGAAGAAGTTCTCCATGGCAGAGCAGGATTTGCCAGAAACAAGTTATGATATGGAGTAAGTTGCACAAGTCTCTTTTGTCGTACTGCTGACACTTTGCAAAAGTTTTTCTGATCCTTTTATTTAAGAATGGTTTGTCCCATCCCTGACTCGGCATCTTTGAGAGTTAGCTACCGTTTCTTTTTTCAAGGCATCAGAGGTGAAAAAGTTTTTAAATAAAATCTACTGTATATAAGTTTATTATTGACACAAAGCTGTATATGCATCATTTTTATTGTAATGCTAATGACATGATGATTGAGTGATGTGAGGATCGATATTTTCTGCACATTTAATAATCTTATAAGGAGGCATCTTTATTTTTACTCCTCATTAATATGGCTTATGTGTGTCTGCACACTGTTCCAATAAATTTTAAATTGAAAAAAATCTTAATTCCTTTCAGATTTCTAGCAGATCTGATGGATACTCCAGAGCTTATAAGAAATGTGGCGATTTGTGGGCACTTGCACCATGGGAAGGTAATTACAAATAAAATTTAGGTTCTTAAAGTTCAAGTTTGGTTACGCCACATCTGCAACATCACATACTTGAAATATGTAATTCTAGTAAATAATAATTATTATTTGGATGCATACTTTCTAAGTGCCTCATATATTTGTTTACACTTTAGATTCAGAGCATACTTTGGGTTATTCTATTTCTTACACTGATGTTTCCTTTGCCACATTGTCCAGTAACACCTTTAGAAATCGCTTTAACTGCATTAATGAACATTTTGGATGAATCTAAACATAATATTAATATATTAAAACTTAATGTTGAACAGTGAACATTTTCTTCCTGTTCTCTTTTTTTGTGTGTGTGTGTGTGTGTGTGGTATGTTTACAACTTTTTGATCAACCAGTGATGGTTGACTTTTAAACGTTAAACACTATCATATGTGATAAACTGGTTTTTGTTCATTACAGACATCTTTTGTGGATTGCCTTATAGAGCAGACTCATCCAGAAATTGAAGGAGGTTATGACAGAGATGTAAGTTTCATTTCATACAACTTTATTTTTAAATTTAAAAAAAAATTTAAACTGTAAGAGCTATCTGTTAAAAGTCTGTGTGTGTGTGTGTGTCCGCATGCAGGCATGGATGCAGGTGCATGGGAGAGCGAGTGCATTTTCCTTATCATCTTCAGATAGCATGTATTGTGGTTCTAGCTCTGCCATTTTGGGGAGAAGTAACCCTCTCAGCAAAAGTAATTGTTTCACCCTGTAAGTTTCCTACCATAGGCCCCTCATTAGATGGAGGCCGGTGATGTGCTAGCACCCAGTCTTTGCTAATTGCATTTTAATACGAGTGTGGGCAGTCCACATGCATGTTGTTTAAAACACACTGACTGTGTATAGAGAACAAGGCGTCCCAAGGGTTTATCAAGATACAATTATTTGCTGATGTGGTGAACCATTTCTATACCTTTAATAAATCTAGAAATGAAACATTTAACTTTTCAGTGTAGATTAATGATGTAAAGATGTATTAAAAGTAATGTTAGTGTCCTATTTACAGATGCGATACACAGACATTCTGTTCACTGAGCAAGAGGTAAGAAATCATTTCCTTTTGCTTGAATTCAGTTTAGATGAAGATTAAAGTGTATATGGGTTTGGGTTTTTGTGATATAGTGACAGAATATTAGGCCAGAATATTCGTAGCCACCTCCGTTAATCCACTTTAATGTGTGTTTATGCCAGCATGGAATGTAGAATAATAGAACACATTTTAGCATTGAGTGGAGTGAAAATCACATTTGCACAGGATTCCCAGAAACAAGGCATGCCGAAAATACACCCCAAGCCTCAGATTATCATCTTTGCCTAAGATCATAACAGTGTGCCAAAAGTTTGCCATTTATTTTTTTTGATCGGGTACTGGTTGTACCCTGCATACGTACAAAGACGTATGGCGAACAGGCTTTTTCTTTCCACGCTGCAATGCTATTGAACTCGCTACCTTTCTATTTGAGACATGCCAACACAGTCCAATCCATCAAACATGCCCTCAACGTGTGTGTCAGGTGCTATAAGCCCACGTGTGTATGTGTCTACACGTATTCTTTCAGGTGCTGTAAGCCTGTGTGTGTCTACATGTATTCTGTCAGGTGCTGTAATCCCGTGTGTGTGTGTCTACATGTATTCTGTCAGGTGTTGTAAGCCTGCTCTCTGCGAGGCGGGGTACTGCATGGTATAAATCGCCTATTATTGTTGTTATTATTATTATTTAGAATACAGTGCATAGCATTTAGCAGCAGAAAATAGTCTGGGGATGCTGTAGTTGTCTGTGCCATGTTTAACACATAATGGTTGTGTTACAGAGAGGGGTCAGCATCAAATCCACACCTGTGACCTTTGTGTTGCCTGACACTAAAAACAAGTCTTTCCTAATCAACATCTTTGACACACCTGGTGGGCCATGTTTCTTGATCTTTGTGAAATTATTGAAAGATCTTACATATACATTAAGAATGTTGCTGACTTTGCACAGTACCTAAAATGTGCATAGCATGCCTTTTCTTATATACATGCTGCAAGGTTAGTCATGGCTGCATATTTCAGCAACTTGCCTCCAGATAACTAAGATGAAAGAAACAGTGCAATTTAAAAAGTGTTTCTTTCCTAATAATAGCTGTTTTTCTTTAGTACAGTTTATCCAAACATAGTAACTGTGTTTATAGTCTTCATAATGTTCATAAATCTTTTTTTTATGTATAGGGAGAACAGACACATTTTGAAAGACACAAACTTACATATCAGTGGGCTTGAGGGGGTGCCCCTCTTTGAGTCATTGTAGATTGTGCGTTAAAATGGATTAACTGATTAGTTCAATTAACAGTGATTATTTTGTCTCCCCTGTAGGTCACATTAACTTCTCAGATGAGGTCACTGCTGCATTTCGTTTGAGTGATGGAGTTGTCGTCTTTGTGGATGCAGCAGAAGGGGTAGGGATAAAACAGAACATCAGTGATAGGCACACAGTGAAACCTGTGATGAGTAGACCCTTTGATTGGCAGAAACCTGCTGCGGCCAAACTTGTTGACTTACAAAGTGTTTGGTCTGGATGAGATTGAAGTGTTTGTTGCTTGAACATTTATGTAAATTGCTAATATTTTCAAGACAGAATTCTTTCCTAGAAACGAGCGCTTGTGTATTATCTTGGTCCTGTTTGAAAAATATTACTCAGCCAGAAATATGCTGTTGGCTCCTCAGCTGTGCATGACATTGCGGTTGCTGTTTCCTGGCAAGGATTGCAGGTGATTGATGTTTCTGTGCGTAGGTGATGCTGAACACTGAGCGGCTGATCAAGCATGCTCTCCAGGAACGTCTTGCCGTGACGCTGTGCATCAACAAAATTGACCGCCTCATGCTGGAGCTCAAGCTGCCACCTGCCGATGCATACTTCAAGCTTCGCCACATCATCGAAGAGGTCAACGCCATCATCAGGTTCGTCCTCAGGGTGAACATCACCCATGCAATGCAAATCTGATGATAGATGATGCCATTTGCAATAACCATCCACAGAAACATGATTGCAGTATGAGGGCTTAGTGAATATGCATGCATATCAGGATATATAACTCTTATTCCCCCACAGTCTTTTTATCCCCAAACTACTGATCTAGAATTTTAAAATTTTTAAAGAATTTTGAGCATGCTGGGATCAAATGGGAACGTGATGTTTGTAAAGGGAAGATTGGGGTGGGGGGTGGGGGGTCGTGATGTTGCTGTCAGCAGAGAGGCATATGTACCTAGTTCTTTTTCAAAACCACATGCATGCTCTTTCTCTCTCTCACACACATACACAAACAAGGAATTGCATATATACCCACATTTGATGTTGGTTGTATTTTGAAATATGGTTCCCAAGTGGGATGGAATTACCCAAGACTTGTGCTTGTATTTCTGTGAATAGCATGTATGCAGAGGACGAAACATCACAAACAGTTTCCCCAGTTTTGGGCAATGTGTGCTTTGCTAGCTCCTACTATCGCTTCTGCTTCACCCTCAAATCATTCGCACACATTTATGCGGATGCCTTCGGTGAGTTGCATTATTGAGCAGTCACATCAGTAAGTGAAGGAGTGATCAAAACAAGTTTTTGCACTCATGCTTTGTTTTGTTTTTGTCCTTTTCCTGATGAAGGGGTAATGCATTGAAACATTGATTTGGTCTGTTTTTGTCTTATGTAGTTCAGATAATCTGTTTTTCTCACAAGTTTTTGTTCTTGAAAATAAGTAAAAAACCTGTAGGACCGACAGGTGGTGTTCAGATGTTCATTGTTAAAAAGAAATTAAAAAAATTTGTGACCTTTAGTTTAGCAATTGAGCTTTTTCATAGCTAAACCAGAGTTGTTCTGGCAACACATTTATGACCTTTGTGCATGCCAGTGTGTTGGAATGGTTCTTGGACCTTTATCACTTTATTATCAAGTTTTCTTTATGGCGCAGGAGGCATAAATGAAAAAAAGTTTGCTGAGCGGTTGTGGGGGGATGTCTACTTCAACAGCAAGACGTGAGTTCTGCGTTTTTTTCTGATTTTGCTTTAATATTGAAACAAATTCCATTGAGAAATATCTTTACGGTGGTGGTCATGTTTTCACTCCTGGTTATTACTACCTGAGAGGGTTAACAGGTGTG
This sequence comes from Lanistes nyassanus, assembly GCA_004794575.1. Classification (NCBI taxonomy): domain Eukaryota; kingdom Metazoa; phylum Mollusca; class Gastropoda; order Architaenioglossa; family Ampullariidae; genus Lanistes; species Lanistes nyassanus. Next base: position 372,728 of record SMGT01012132.1, on the reverse strand, counting down.
TGATTGGGGCAGTAAATGTTCTGGTAGTAATGACTATGTAATGCTCATGTTTTTTTCATATTTTCTTTCTTCTTTTAGGCGAAAGTTCAGCAAGAAACCATCTCACAATTCATCACAGAGGTCCTTTGTAGAGTTTATTCTTGAGCCACTGTACAAAATTTTTGCACAAGTAAGCCACAGTTTGTTTGTCAGCTTGTTTGGACCAATAGCAAGTCATGAAGTCTCACTACAGGGCACCTAGTGATTATGTTACAAACAAGAACAAATGAGGACAGAGCGCTATAAAATCGTCAAATGACAACCCCAACAAAGTACTGGCAGCGCTAGACACAACCGTATGCTGACGTATGCAATCAGGGGAGCCTACCGTACCCATACACGTAGCAAAGAGAGAGTCGAAAGTAAGGAACGTGGCAGATCTTCAAAAAAGATCTGCCATCCCTTTCTTTTAAACGACCCTAGTCTTCACACGGCTAGACCCTGGTGTACCACGTGTGCATACAGCGAATCCCTAATTTTTATCGTCAGCTCGCTCACTAAGCGTAAACTAACAATTGGGATCTTTTTTGAAGATCTGCCACGTTCCTTACTTTCGACTCTCTCTTTGCTACGTGTATGGGTACGGTAGGCTCCCCTGATTGCATACGTCAGCATACGGTTGTGTCTAGCGCTGCCAGTACTTTGTTGGGGTTGTCATTTGACGATTTTATAGCGCTCTGTCCTCATTTGTTCTTGTTTGATTATATTGTGCACCCTGAGGATTCCATGTAATTGTCCTATGTTGTGTTTGTGTCGAATCCCAATTGTTAGTTTACGCTTAGTGAGCGAGCTGACGATAAAAATTAGGGATTCGCTGTATGCACACGTGGTACACCAGGGTCTAGCCGTGTGAAGACTAGGGTCGTTTAAAAGAAAGGGATGGCAGATCTTTTTTGAAGATCTGCCACGTTCCTTACTTTCGACTCTCTCTTTGCTACGTGTATGGGTACGGTAGGCTCCCCTGATTGCATACGATTGTGTCTAGCGCTGCCAGTACTTTGTTGGGATTATGTTACAGTTGGGGCATCGTATAGACCAAGGGTAGTCCGGTAACGGATTGAGACCTATTTGCGATGAGATGAGATGTTCAGATTCTAGTTTTGGTGCTTGGGAATACTGGCAGCCCTGTGCCAGTTGTTAGTGACTGATTTTGTGTACGAAAATAGGCCTATGATTCTAAAGAAGATTGTCATCATCAGAGTTGTCTTGTGCTGACCAGGTGGTGGGTGATGTGGACGAGTGCTTGCCACGTGTGTGTGATGAACTGGGAGTCCACTTGACCAAAGAAGAACAAAAGCTGAACATCCGCCCACTTCTTCGCCTTGTTTGTCGACGCTTTTTTGGGGACTTTACTGGTATGGGAACAATCATGATTGAGACAGTTTTTGTTCTGAAAGCATGTTGGAGTATGTGGATAGTGATATTACTAACCCTGGCAATGAAGGATTGAAACTATTGACATTGCCATAACGAGGTATGGCACAGTTATTCTCACTTAGCCCTTTTAGGACCTGGGAATTTCAAGCACAGAAAAAAGCACATTGTCCAAAATGATCACAAGTCTGATCACATAACAACTGTAGTCGGAAGTTGGAAACCCTAAACCAAAGGGACTCGGTCACTGCTGATTTTCCCAGCTTTTTCAGAACTTGCTAAGTCGCATTGTCATTCTAATTTTTTGCAAGTATGACCGCTTGTTTGTGGTTTAAAAAAGAAGCAAAGAAAATTGTGTGTGTAATTTATTGTTGCATGGGTTTTTTTTTTTTTGATGCTGTACAATTTCTTGAAATTGTCAGGGTTTGTCGACATGTGTGTGGAGCACATAAAATCACCTGTAGCCAATGCCCGCACAAAAATTGAGCACGCCTACACTGGATCTTTGACTTCAGAGCTAGCAGAGGAGATGTGCCTGTGTTCTGCAGATGTAAGTTTGATATGCTGCCTGCTGCAATACCTGATGTTCTGTACTGTCACATTGTCCCTTGAGGTAGTTCTGGGGAGAAGCAGAAATGTCTGCCTATTTTTGGCCAGAATTCTTCAGGAACTGTTTCTAAATGTCAGATGGTGCACTGTCTTTGTATTAATCTTGTCAACTGGCCATTGTGTGTGCATATGTATGTGTGTGTGCAGGGCCCGCTGGTCATTCACACCACCAAACTGTATCCAACACAAGATGGCACCAGTTTTCATGTCTTTGGGCGAGTCATGAATGGAACACTGCATTCCAACCAGGAAGTGAGAATTCTAGGTGAGAATTACACCCTGCAGGATGAAGAGGACTCGCGCTTTGGACAGGTCGGGAGGCTGTGGATTTCAGAGGCCAGGTTGGTGGTTTGTTAAGAGGTGGAATATTGTCTGTTAGAGGGATTGCAGCATGCTATCTACATGGAGACAGCATAAGTGGCTACAGTAGTCTTTAATACCAAAAATTAAAAAAAAAAGGGAAGAGATTGATTCTGTAATGGTAATGGTAAACTGATGTGAGCTTGCATCTCTACACACCACAAATATTTCAAGGAAGAACTGGATTGATGCCAGGATATAAGGAGTGGACATGGGGATTAGAACCACATCGAGCAGTAGCCTTGGTTGGGAAGAGTTGTGGTAGGGGATTTAGTAAAGACAGGTTGGAGGATGAAGTCAGTGGGCCCAATTGTTAGACATAAATGTAGACGTAAACCTGAGAGAGATCGGATACGGATGTAATGCGGATGTAACGAAAGAAAATGAATAATCCATAAAAGGGATTGATTAAAAAACAGCATCAGCTGGGCAGCTTAAAAAAACTGATATTTCATGCAAGTATATGCAGACCTGGGTATCCTTATGCATTTGGCATACAATTTCCACAATTTAGACCCAGATTACAAATTAATGTGCAAAATCTCAGGGGGGGGGGGGGAGAGGGGCATTATTTTCAGACTGGTAGAATTTGCAAAATGGCTGCTGTAAACCAGCTAGCAGACAGAGGGAAATAATTAAGTCCCGAATCTTGCACGCGAGACTCTGTGGGATCTGGCACCATGTGGGGGATCCATCTTTGTGGGGGATCTGGCACGATCTTTGTGGGGGATCTGGCACCATCTTTGTGGGGGATCTGGCACCATCTTTGTGTGGGATCTGGCACCATCTTTGTGTGGGCTATGGCAGCAAAGGCAAAGTGTGCATACGAAACCGACAAAGAAACTGAAGACGACAAGTTTGATTCTACATTTTACATCAAGATTCCACATTTTTATGTCATAGTACATGTTTCCACGGAGAAGGGGTCCCCAGGTCTGGATATGAGGCTGCAGAGAAATGCCAAACTCAGGTGTGCATGTGCATTGTGAAGATACTGACGGTGCACTGTGATGCTTATGATTGATAGGTACAAGGTGGAGGTGAACCGAGTGTCAGCTGGCAACTGGATCTTAATGGAGGGCATTGATCAGCCAGTGGTCAAGACGTCCACCATCACAGACCTGACACCGCACGAAGAGGTCAGTTCTAGTGTTCAGGGGGAATATCAGCAGAACTTTGTTTTGCTTTCAGGGGGTATGTACTCAGCTTTTGGTATGTGCAGCAAGTGGAAAATGGGAGCTGACAGTACTCCATTATGCTTCTTATACAGGATTTAAATATTTGCAGGTTTACATCTTCCGACCGCTGAAGTTCAACACAGGTTCGGTGATGAAGATTGCGGTGGAGCCAGTCAACCCCTCTGAGTTGCCTAAAATGTTGGATGGCCTGAGAAAAGTCAACAAGAGTTATCCTCTGCTGACCACAAAGGTGACTGTGCACTGCTGATTGTTTATAACAGAACAGTTTGAAAACATTTAGAAATAAACTAATGTGTTCCACAAGTGGCCTGGTTTGCTGGGAAGGGGGAAAATGATGAAACTTTAAGTTGAAAATGGAGTTGTCTCCCATAGATTTTTAGTGTGTTTTACTTGGAGTGGGCACTGCATGTTTTTGAGTACCTCCGAGATTGTGTTTACAAAACTGCTGTGTTTCCTGCCAACAAACAAACAGTCCCTGCTTCTGTTCTGTGCAAAACAGGTGGAGGAGTCGGGAGAGCACATAGTGCTTGGCACAGGTGAACTATACCTGGACTGTGTGATGCACGACTTGCGCAAGATGTACTCGGAAATAGGTGAGCCACGTTATAGACTTTGGAGAAAGTCTGAGTTGGCATGTTGTATAACTTGTACAAGATGTACTCAGAAATAGGTAAGCCATGTGACAGACTGCGGGAAAAGTCTGAGAGTAAAGATGTATCTCTTGAATCCAAAATACGTGAGCCATGCAATGGGGTTTGGTACAAGTCTGAGAGAGGCAGATGTTGTATTCCTTGCACAACAGTGATTTTTGCCTGAAGTAGTTTAATAGGCTGCGTTCATTATTAACACCTAAATTTAGTCCCGTCATGCTGCCAGTGTGTCGGTGACCATGTCCCTTCAAGAGGTGGGATTAATGAAGCCAGAGGTTCTGCTCGGTGTGTACGTGGTGTAATTTGTTACAGATATCAAAGTCGCAGACCCAGTGGTGTCATTTTGTGAGACTGTAGTGGAGACGTCATCCTTGAAATGTTTTGCTGAAACGCCCAACAAAAAGTAAGTGGATTTAGATGGCTTTTGACTGTCTTTGAGCAAAAATTACATAAAATGGACAGAGTGTCAATCCTTTTTCTGTCATCAACAAACATCAGGTGATCTTCAGGAAAATAAGACCAGTTGACATCATACATACTGGAGTAAACTTTTTGTGTTGTCAGCACTATATACTGTTGGAAGTACATGCTGTTAGAAGTAGATACTATTGGTAGGAAAAACTATTGGTAGTGCATACTGTCACAAGTGTGAACTGTCAGTACTCCATGGTGTTGATAGAGCGCACTGTCGACAGTGCATGTTGTTGGTAGAGTGTACTGTCCGTAGACATTAACTCAACTGCGACTTATGGAACTCTAACTTGCCACACTACCGTTAGGGCTGACGGCCGTTTGGCAGGTAAACGTAGCATGTGCCTTATAAATTATAAAAATTCATCTGCTAATCTTTTAAGGGAAAGAACTCTTACAATCGAAAGCTGAATCATTTCTTCACAAGTTGCTTCCCTTTTACTGTGTTTAAACTGACAATGAGACCAGTTTCCGGCAATAATTTGAAGCGATATCCACATGTGCTCTGTCACTTGAGAAATGCTAGATTTACTCTTCAAATTACATGCTAAAGAGGAAAATGACATTGTTTTGCAAATTTACTGTGATAAATTGGATGAAGACAAGAGTATTTGTGCCTGAAAGACCCAAGAGAGTGAATACGAAGAGAAAAATGAGCGAGCATGTGGCGTAAACAGTATTGAACAGACTGTGTATAGGGAATCGTGAGGACTTTTTGATTTCTTCAAAGTCAGTTGGGTTTCCATCAAAGGATTTTACAAATTATGGAACAAGGTCCAAGAAACACAGTAAGAAATGAGTTTTCTTTATTTATTAATGTTTAAAACCAAGTTTAATTAACGTTTTTAGTGTTTTGGGGGATTTTCATATGAATTTTTGAAAAAAGGCTAAAAATGCCCTGTGCCGGACAGCTCGAGCTAGGAGCACTCAGGTAGCAGTGAGTGAAGGCTTGCAGGTCGTCACACTGTCAGTGCCCCTGATCTGTTCAGGAACAAGTTGACCATGATCGCCGAGCCTCTAGAGAAGGGTCTGGCAGAAGACATAGAGAATGAGGTGGTGCAGATCTCATGGCCGAGAAAGAAGCTGGGAGAGTTTTTCCAGACCAAGTATGACTGGGATCTGCTGGCTGCTCGATCAATTTGGGCCTTTGGGCCAGATGCAACGGGGCCTAATATTCTTGTAGACGACACCCTGCCTTCAGAGGTAGGTCTTTCTTGCTGGCATGGTATAGGACAGTCTCTGCCAGATATTTTGCAGTTCTCTTATCAAACATGAACCCTGCCAACTATTGTAAGCCGTATGATTTTATATGAACATGAGCGAGATTAATTCACTGCTGCGTAATGGTTAATATCTACATTTTAAAAATCAAAATCATATAATGCCTAGATTGTCTTTTAAAAATTGGAAAATAATCTTACACACACACACACACAGTGCGCCCACACACACACACAGTGTAGCCACACACACACAGTGCACCTCTTCATCTGTCCTTCATTCATACAGTCTGTGTGAATGTGACAGAATATGTGGATCGTTTTGGAATCCTGGACAGAAGCAGTTAAGAAAATTTGTAGTTGATGGTTATGAACTGCATTGAATAAATTTATTACTTACGTATTGTTTGTGTAAATATAGAGTTTAGATGATTTCTGTAGGTCTATATATATGCATGTGCGTATTTATAATTTCTGAGATGAAAGTTTTGTTCTTTCAGGTGGACAAAAATTTGCTGAGTTCTGTGAAAGACAGCATTGTTCAAGGCTTCCAGTGGGCTACGAGGGAAGGCCCGCTTTGTGATGAACGTAAGTTTCTGAAGTGTTTCAGAGAAGTGGGGATGCCTATAAGCACAGCTGGAACCAATGTGAGCATGCCAGAATCAAGGGGTGGGCTGTAACATTGTGATAACACATGCGTGCCACCAGTGAGGATGGTCGTAGGTTCAGACCCCATGTCCAGGGCATGTTCTGTGTCTGTAGATGACAATCTATTTACAGGGCTGGCTGTTTTTTTTTTTTTTGCACTCCAATTTATTTTCTCCTCTTTACCCCCAACACTATCACCCTCTCTCCTCTTACCCCTCCTTGTGAGATTGATTCATTGTTTATTTGATAATAAACAGCAGTCGGCAACAAACTGTGAAGTCTTCCTTGTTGTCTACTTTCGCCTCTTTGCTGTGGGCTGACATTTTTACAGTGCATTGATGACAATTTGCAGCCATTCGCAACGTCAAATTCAAGATCCTTGATGCTACAATTGCTGGTGAGCCTATCCACCGTGGCGGTGGTCAGATTATCCCCACGGCTCGACGCGTGGCGTACTCGGCTTTCCTTATGGTATGAGACCTTTTCTTCACTTGACCAGATTATTTGCATTAGTTTATCTTGTAAGGCTGCCGTTCCTGCTGATTAAATCACATCTGATGAAGTAATTGGTCTTTGACACTGAAATATGTCTTATTGGGGGAAAAAAAGTCTCATGAAATACATTTTTGCGTCATGATTTTGGATGTCAAATTGCAGGCTACTCCTCGCATGATGGAGCCATACTGTTTTGTGGAGGTTATGGCCCCTGCTGACTGCGTGTCCGCTGTTTATACAGTTCTAGCCAAAAGAAGGTAATACTTAGAAATTGGGGGGTTTACTCAAGAAGGAAAATATTGCTGTAATCTTCACCTGCTCTGCAGAGCTAATGGAAGACCATGTGGCCATTCTTGTTCTTATATCCATCCTTGCTATTCAGTGTATCAATAATATATATTTGCGTGTGGTGAGAAGTGCAGCAGTCCATCCCTACACCTGACTGTATTGGAATGCCCTTGTGTTGCCAGAGGTCACGTGACACAGGATGCTCCAGTGCCAGGATCCCCTCTGTACACCATCAAGGCCTTCCTGCCTGCCATCGACTCCTTTGGTTTTGAGACGGACATGCGCACCCACACACAGGGACAGGCCTTCTGCTTGTCCGTCTTCCACCACTGGCAGGTAATCATCTTGGTTGGTGGCAGTCAGGCTTTCTTTTCCTGCCAAAACCCCTCCTTAAAGCCCTCCTTAAAGCCCTCCTTACAGCCCTCCTTAAAGCCCTCCTTACAGCCCTCCTTACAGCCCTCCTTAAAGCCCTCCTTAAAGCCCTCCTTACAGCCCTCCTTAAAGCCCTCCTTACAGCCCTCCTTACAGCCCTCCTTAAAGCCCTCCTTAAAGCCGTCCTTAAAGCCCTCCTTACAGCCGTCCTTAAAGTCCTCCTTAAAGCCCTCCTTAAAGCCCTCCTTAAAGCCCTCCTTACAGCCGTCCTTAAAGTCCTCCTTACAGCCCTCCTTAAAGCCGTCCTTAAAGCCCTCCTTAAAGCCCTCCTTAAAGCCCTCCTTAAAGCCGTCCTTAAAGTCCTCCTTAAAGCCCTCCTTAAAGCCCTCCTTACAGCCGTCCTTAAAGCCCTCCTTAAAG
>SMGT01012132.1:350276-364012 GCA_004794575.1 Lanistes nyassanus | reverse complement strand
GCCCTCCTTACAGCCCTCCTTACAGCCCTCCTTACAGCCCTCCTTACAGCCCTCCTTAAAGCCCTCCTTACAGCCCTCCTTACAGCCCTCCTTACAGCCCTCCTTAAAGCCCTCCTTAAAGCCCTCCTTAAAGCCCTCCTTAAAGCCCTCCTTAAAGCCAACCTTAATTATAGAACTGAACATCTTAAAGTTGGCATCAGCAGGATGTGTTTCTTTTTCCATGTTTTGTTTTTTTTACCGCATTGTGATGAGTTCATATGATATCTGAGTCTTGTGTTGTTAGACCAGACAGGGTGGTTCCTGTTGATGTTTGCCTTACAGAGTTAAATTTTCAGTCAACCTTATTTCGGTCTAATGCTTCGTTTATGTTCCCAGGTCCATAACCCAAATGTTTGCACTCAGCGTCGTGCTTAAGCTAGATGTTGATTGTTATAGTTTAGGCTGTAACTACGTAGTGTTCCTGCTTGCCAGAGGTGCACAAAATGTTATTACAGATGGTACATGTGATACCTGGTGATGTGATTACAGATTGTACCCGGTGATCCTCTGGATAAGAGCATCGTCATCCGTCCTCTAGAACCCCAGCCAGCCACACATCTCGCCCGTGAATTCATGATCAAGACGCGTCGACGCAAGGTAGGCTTGCAGTTTTTGTGTGTTCGTCTGCAATATTACTCTGCCGTAGTGTTTTGCTCTGTGAGCAGTTGTGTTTTGTTCTGGTAGTGTTTTGCTCTGTGAGTAGGAGTGTTTTGCTCCATGAGCTGCAGTGTTTTGCTTCGTGAGCCGTAACATTCTGGTCTGAAAGCTGTAGCGTTTTGCTCTGTGCTAGGGCTTGAGCGAGGACGTGAGCATCAACAAGTTCTTCGACGATCCTATGTTGCTGGAGCTGGCCAAGCAGGATGTCTTGCTCAACTACCCGATGTAGGACATCAAGCGCATCCAGTGTCATTGCAGCGTGACAGCACTTCTCCTGGCCTACTGGTTCCGGAGTCAAGCTCAGGTGTGCAGAGGACATGCGTAGAGCAGCAGTTGACAAAAACTTATTACTCACAGCTTCTTTCATAGCTGGACTCGAAAATTTCTTCAGGGTCAAGCTGCAGAAACAGTGTTATTAAGACTGAAAGTGAATTCATGTCAAGACTACCCAGTAAGATTTCATATTGTCTGCTGTGTAGGTTCAATTATTTTTCAAAAAAGAAGTGTGAATGTGTGAGTGTGTATGCAGCACATATGATTGAGAGAGAGAGAGTTTGTGAGAGCTGGAATTCATCAGAGAATTGTGAACTTTAATAATAAACTTGTTAAATACAGTGAACTTGAACTTCATTTCCTTTCATGTGTGTACACATCATATACATATACATATATATACTTGCATGTGTGTATACAGTGATCATGCTTATGTGCATGTGGACACTCGTGGCGGTCAAAAAAGTCATTATCATAAACATGGTGCCTAGTCCATGTTCGTATCAACAATGTTCTGCAGCACTGGAGAGCTTTGGACTTCGCATTCTGTCTTGCAAGACGCCATGCGTCCTTCGCCACTTTTATCCGTGTCCCCACAATGGCTCCTTCTGCTTCGGTCGTGTAGCCCCTGTAGAGGCCTTGGTTGCTCCAGGATGTTTCAGCTCAAGTACCGCCGTTGGTAACACAGTGCTGCAGGTGAAAATGCTGCGTGAAGAGATACAGGTCAGTAGAAGAGACCCTTGACATTTCGTGGGGAAGTGAAGAAAGACAATCATAGCAGAGATTTGAACATAATGCCGTTAGGATTCTTAATGCCGTTCTTTAATGTGCGCCAGCCTGGTCACTGTACAGAGGGTAACGGGCGAATAATGTCGAAGAAAATCCACGCAAGGGCAAAGAATTACGTCGGAGAACGCATTCGTTAAACGCCAACCACGTAATCACAGAAAGTGCATAATCTGTTTGTCCCGGAACAGGATTTGTGTTGCAGATGTAATGAACGGAATAGCATTGCCGCTTGAGCGAAGAGACGGGCCGGGGATAGTCGTATGCGGGGTTCTCGCTGTGCTTTGTTTTTCTCGCCCCTCGTGATCGTCTGCGCGAGCTGTCAGTCTGCAGCCCACGGCGAGTCGTTACTGGCGGCGGGATGCAACTCGTCTTCACGCCTGAGCGCATGTCGGGGGAAGGCAAACAACACGCGCGCACGCAGCTTCTCCTGTGCGATTTCCTGTAATTACTTCTGCCTCATTCTCAGTCTTGCTTGATTCGATTCACTTATTCAAACAACATGCTTGCATGCACGGACACCCAGGCATTCTGAGACGCGGACACATAAACATTCGCGCGTGCGTATGCATTCACCTGCAAATGCACTTACGTTCTTCTACAGCGCTCTGCCATCTAAAGTATGCAGGTAATTCATAGCACGAGTCCGAAGAAGCAATTTAATGCTAGTCCTTTTGATTCGTCAGGTGTTATTGACGCTAAATCGATCCCTCAACCCTCTCACCCCCACCCCGCCCCTGTTGTCCTCAAACTTTCACCCACCACTCTTTTGAAAATCCAGTCTTCCGTTGCGGTATTGTGTCTCTTTTTGCGCTCAAATTTAATATTACTAACAACATCAGTTAAGATTTTAAAAACGTCTTTAGGTGCACAGATGCCTATAGCGATGTCGTAAACAAGATTCCAAAGGAAATAAAATTCATTTATAGACAGGCCCTCCCCAATTACATTTTTGCTTTATGCGGCGAGATTATGTTTCATTTGATCCTGTTCTAACCCCATATACCTGGGGACCCCGCTCCTCTCGTTTTTACCAATGCCTTACTGAAACTGAAGACGCAGAAATAAAATGTACGCGCGCGTGTGTATGTGTGTGTGTTGGTAGGTGGGTACGTGCGCGAGAGAGTGGGGAGGGAGAGAACGCAGTTTGGGTTGAGGGAAGGAGGTAGTGAAGAGAGGGGAAGTGGGAAAGGAGGAGATATTATTTTCGCACGCGCGTGTGTGGGGCACTGTGAGAAAACTAATTTAAGGATCCCACTGTTCGAAGCTGTACGTTAGGCAGAGGGAGAACGTTTTGGCATTCTGCTGTGACATGGTGTCTTGAAGGCGGCTGGTTCTGGATTTCTGCTTCCTATTGCCGATGTCGACAGATCTTGCCACTTGTAGACTGGTTACTCTAGGGGAGGGTCGCCTCAACGTGGCGAACGGTTTTTCCGTGTCACAGATCGAGACATCAAGACGTGTTCTGTTCCACTCACGACTGCGGGGAGCTCGATCGTTCATACCACTGGGTGTGGGTTTTCTCCCATTACTCGTTCCCCATCTTACCCCGTTAGATGTTTATCTGTCATACTTCCCAGGCAGTATTCTAAGCCATCTGCTTGGATCCAAGCGTAAAATTTGACACTAGGTCTATCTCAGGATGGTGGGTAACCGCAGATCTGACAAATAGTAAGTTTTGTCAATTCCTAAGCATGCAGTTTTTATGTTGACAGAATCTTTAAATACCTGTATATGACTACACAATTGTTTTCAGCTTTGCTTTGGGATTAATAATTAGTTCAGAAATACTAGGCTAATTTAGAATTCAATTGTATCTCTGAGATGGACGTAGCTTTCACTTTTACATACTAGCCCTGCTGTTTTCAACAGACGCCTTAGACTAGACTTCAAAAAGCAGACATATCACTCGCTCGCTCAAAGCCAGACAGACCGGCAAGCTAGCAAGGAAAGGAAAAAGACAGAGACTAACCGACAGACAAAACAGACAGCCGGAAATCCTACATTTTGCACAGACAAATTTTAAATGATACAAGGCTAGAGCCCTTTCTCCGGACCCAGCATGTGACTTCAGACATAAGAAGTTGTCTAGAAGTTAGTCGCTATACTTGTCGAGACTATTAATGACCACATCAAAGGAACGACCTAAAAGCTATGACACACGAGGAGTTTCACCCGCCTATTTCATATGGACCATCGAATCACGTGGTCTCAAACGTGGCTGCTGATTGGCTGGAAAATCGCTTTCATCTGTTTAGACAGCAGCAAGCCGTATTTGAAAAAGATCGTGCTTCCTGTCCTTAGGGTAACACTAACCGTTGAGGGCCTGTGTTCACAACCCCGACGCACACCTCACGAAATAATCTCAGGCACATGCTTAGGCCATTATGTGTCTTTGCACGGAAGGAACTCTGTGTGTGCGTCTCAGAGACTGATTTCATTCTTTTATTTAGGTTGGCCTCTTGCGAGTCAACGATAAGATCGAGGACAGGTCAAATTCTGCTATGAAAAATACATATCCACACACCTTTTGTTCGTTCTTTTATTCCTCGCCGCAGGGTATTTCGATCGCTTCTCTGAGATTTTCTCATAGTCTACAGAACTTAACACTACCGATCTAGTTGCCGCCGCGAGACTTCTGCTATGCCGGATGCTGCTAAAACCTGTATATTTATGCCACTAGTTTACTTTTAAAGCGTCCGCTTCCGAGGCGGGAGATCGGTGGTTCGCGCCCCGGCGAGTCATACCGAAGACTGAAAACTTGGAAATCTAGCAGCTGCCCTGCCAGACACCTGGCACTATAGCGAGCAGTACTAGGACTGGTTGGCCTGTTGTCAGTTTAACTCATTCTGGGTGACTGGGTGGGACTGAAGGTCTGCGTTGTGACAGCAGTCCCAGTGTGACAGCACGTTAACTTGTCTGAACAACACCGTCCTGATATGCACCTAGTTTGAGAACCAACCAACCAACCAACCAACCAACCAACCAACCAACCAACCAACCAACCACTTTTTATATTAGAAATTTGCTGAGGTATTCAGCCAAAGTAAAAGAACCCCTGAGAGTTAACTTTCCCAATGAGACGACTTAGACGGATGGTAAAACATGTTTTTTTTTAAATAAAAAAAATCTTCTAACAAAGGTCTCATTTTCTCAGTCTTATTTGTTGTTTCCCCAGTGTTTGTCACTGACATTGTGTACAAACAAGACAACTAGACTGCATTGCCGTCTCTATGCAAGTATTTTTTGTCATAAAGTTAATGAGTGGTCTTACCAGTGGGTCTTTGATCTCCACTCAACTTATTTCGAGGAAAAGAGGAGACAGATTTTCCTGGACATCGGCGCAGAGAGCCCAAAGTTTTTACTGCGCTGCCTAATCGTCTTCCTTGTCAGATGTCGAGCGACGCCGTTGTCGGAAGTGACGTAATGAGGGTTTGCTGCCAGGGAGCTACCTAGTCGTCTGCTCGTGCTGGCTGTCAAGGAAGCGAGGGCCAAGCGTCGAGGAGCGCGGATTGCACAAGGAGCCATAGCTTGTCAAGGCCAATTACCGTGTTATGAAACAGAGCTCGGAGATCTTGGCATCTCAAAAACAGGAAATAAACCTGCCTCCGTCGAGGACACAAAGACAGCCGGCAGTTCAACGCTTCCGTGATGCTTTCCTGATTATAGCAATGACAAGACTGTGGGTCAGAAAACATCCTGGCTGATCGCCGTGCAGGAGGGGCCTGCGCATTCAGCGTGCAGCTCGCTGGGTACGTCTGTCCTGCTGAAAGGGATTGCTTCAACCTGTCTGAACAGGTGCTTTGGGCTGGTATTTTATGACTGTACATTGGGGCTGGATAGCTCAGTTGGTAGAGCTGCAGAAGGTTGCTGGTTCGAATCCAGGATTATTTTCTGGAGCTACACATCGTGCAGACTCAATTCGACAATTTCCCCGCACTGCTTGTCCGCACTGCAGCCATCAGTCTGGTGGTTCTTTCAGTGCACAGCTTAGTAATCGGACCCCATCTCCCTACAGTGCGAAATCATCGCGAGGTTAAAGCACTGTCTCTCTAAAATAACCAGCCAATTAACCAATCGACTGTAAAAAAAATTTGGAAGGCAAACGTGAGAGTGTGTTTTGGATGATTTTTTTCCCTTGCTGTATGTGTGCAGTCTCAGAAGACGCTGAAAGTAAAGGCATGCGAAGCCTTTTTGTTGTTTTGGTATACAATACAGTTAAACCTCCCATTTAAGACTTCCCATCTACGACCTCCTCGGCTTACGACCCAAAACTTTTTGACGGAGACCATTGACTATATAAACGACCTCCCATCTACGACTACCTCCTTAACCCGACCACAGACCGACAAAAGTAGCCAGTTTTGCACAGTAAACGACTTTCTCTGGTCGAGCGGAAAAAAGGTTAGAAGACTCCTTTTTGCAAAGATTTTCCCTGAGAAACGCGAAATTCAACCTAAAATCCCATGAGAAGCGCACAAGAACTGTTTAAATCTAGAAAAAAACATTGAAAGTGCTCCTAACAAAGAAGCAGCAAGGGGAACTCGGCAATAAATATTACATCCGACATCCATTTACGACTTTACCCCTAACTGACTAACGGAAGTGATCAGCTTGGCGCAGTATACGACTTATTTGTCTTTTCTGCATTTCAAAGAAAGACAAATAGTTTGTATCACAGATTTTATTGTAATTGATTCCTGAAAGTCTTATTTCACATTCTATGTGTAAACCTTTGTCTAGGCTGATTCGCCGCGTTCGGTAACAAGGTCCGGTAGACAGTATAGTTACTTCTCGTTCACATTTTCTAGCCTAGCAAAAGCTTGGTTAGCCGCAGGTTCCAATCTTTACGTAGGCGATGCTACCAACTGTTACTTTTGAACGAACTGCCAGGCTATTGTGACAGCCAGCTGACCGGTCCTGAAGGCAGAGGCAAAGAAAGACCCGTACGGTCTGACGGAAGTACCGACTTGGCGCAGCATACGACTTTCGCGTCTTTTAGACATTTCTTGGCACGACAAATAATTTACATCGTGAACTTTGTCATAAATCATTTCTGAAAGTCTCATTACACATTCCACAAGGTCAGGCAGACACATTAGCTACGCCTCAAGAGGTCTCGTTCACACTTGCCTAACACCAGCTTAGTGGCCGTGAACGATCACAACAGACTATCGCACGTGCGATCAGAACAGAGAGAAGCCATGCCCGATTCATGCAGGCCAGCAGCTTACCTACGAAATAAAGGGTGGATGGCCTTTGGGAATCAGGTATCCCTTCTCTGTTGTGATCGTGAGAGCTTAATGTGATGTTAAGGGTTTAGAGTCGACAACAGAGACATCCGCGAAACGCAGTTCACAACTTCATTACTTTTTTATATTAAAAATTTCAATTTCTTTAATTGGCAACACCAGAAAGAAAGTTTCATTAATGATGTGTGAAAGGATGAAACTAGATATTAATAGATAAAGTAAGTCTGGTGTGTGACAAAACTACATGTTCAGTAATTGAGATGCGGGAAAACTATTTTAACATCTAGTTAAGTGGTACATATAAATAATTTCAAAACATGTTGCAGCTGGCTGGCAACATAGATGCAGATGTGTTTATTTCTTACTCCATCCATCACGGTACATGCAAGTAGGCCTCCCTTATAAGTGCAAGTAGTCCTCCCTTATAAGACCCCTCCATTATATTTTGCCTGTTTTTTCAAAGTCGTATATGGTAGGTTTTACTGTGTGTGTGTATATATATATAGATAAACGTAAATTGAATTTATCTGCACACTGGAATCTTTAATTTCTTACCTCAGCTTGGGGTTTGGGTGGCATTGCTCACTCCCAGGCAAGGTCAATAAAGGGATAGGCGTTATGGGACATACAGCCGTCAGGACATGTGACATGGTGATTCTCCGTTATATCACCTGCTTGCCTGTTAGTGTTTATTAGAAGTTCGCAAAACAGTGTTTGCGCTCCAGTCTTGATGATATTTGCCAAAAGGTCAATGGGCGTGGTAGTAGCGGGTGCGGGTCCAGCCTTCCACACACTCCGACCACCTGTTCGCAGGCCTGGGCGTCGGTGTTGTGTACTCCGGTAATCTGGTAATCCGGCAATCCGGTTTCTCCCTCCTTGCGCTTCCCTGAACACAACCATCTTTTTCTCGCTATGTCCCTGACGAGTGAGCCTTTGTGGCCGACCTGACGTTAAACACCCTAACAACCAAATCAACAGGAATTGTCCAACGTCTCAGACACAAGACTTGAAAAATTGCAAATACTTTACCATCGCTTTTGTGGTACACAACGATGGTCTTTGTGCACTCAGAGCGTCACAACAACAGCGCGCACGATAGCGAAACAGCGCCATCTGTCACGACATCTTCCTCACCGGAAGTGGGGTAAGTCGGCACGCGAAGGATTACGTCAGGAAAAGTCTTGGAAGATTTACGTCTGTCACAGCTTTCAGCCCCAGCGGCTGCTGGCTGCCAGCGAAAGTGCTGTCTTTTAGTTCAAAAGGGGAAAATTCTCACAAAAGGAGGATGAGGAGAGAAGGAGGAAGAAAAAGAAAAAAGAAATGAAGGCGATAACAGAACGAGGAATCTTAACATGGATACAAGACACCCTGTTTCTGACATCTTGAGTCTCACAATTTTGGAGGAACAGAATGACTATTGCTGGACCCCTTCTAGTTAAGTGTGCGGGACGCTGGACTGATGTAATTCACTGACTGCCAAAAACACGGACAAACACGCGGATCACGGAAACAAGCAGAAATGGAGACTAACAGGGGATGACATTATACTCGAGCACACGGACCAGAACACGCGCGCGCGTCCACGCAGAGATAAACATGGAGAGAAAGAACACTGCATATTTATCTCTTTTTTTCTGTTCGTTTTGTGGAGATTTTATTGCGGACCTCTTCAGGACGGGCATGCTAGCACGGGAATTCACTATCCTTCTTTAACAATCGAACTTCGTTTTCTGTGGAAAGATGCGTCGCAGGTCATCTCGCTCAAAACCTTTCGTGAATAAAATCGAACCGACAAGCATGGACGAGACCTTCTCTCCAGACAAGAAACACGGTGTGTTTCTCGGCAATCAACTCAAGAAAACCATAACAGCAAACAATTGGCACAAAATTATGGTTTCCGTGGTTTCGAGGGACTCGATCATCGTGAGGCCGCTAGAGATTGGCGTGAGGCGAGAAAACTGGTGTTACAGTGACTAGAAGAATGGTGTAAAATGGTAGGAGAGTAATGTTAGAATAAGGAGAGGAGTGTTGTAAATGGTTAGAAGACCAATGTCAGAATGGCGAGAAAACTGGAGTGAGAAAACTGATGCTCGAATGGTGAGAAGACTGTGGTAGACGTGTTAGAATCATGAGAAGGCTCCCCCTATCTTACCTACAATGGGAATGTACCTAGTATTGTGTTGCGACTACTATTTAATGTATTATCTCCACAATCATTGTGTCCCGCCGTCAATGTGTGATTTTTTGTCCCTGGTGCCCGAGTATAAGATATTTTCTTTTGTGGCACCAGTCTTGTTGATAGAATGTGGTTGGCGGTTTCAGAAACAAACAAGCAGTAAAAAAAAGAGAATGGCGAGAAAACTGGTATTGTAGTAACTAGAAGAATGGTGTAAAATGGTAGGAGACTAATGTCAGAAGAAGGAGAGGACTGGCGTTCGAGTGGCGAGAAGACTGGTGTAAATGGTTAGAAGGCCAATGTCAGAATGGCGAGAAAACTGGAGCGAGAAAACTGATGCTCGAATGGTGAGAAGACTGTGGTAGACGTGTTAGAATCATGAGAAGGCTGGTGTTGGAGTGGCGAAAAGACTACTGTAAAATGGTTAGAAGGCTGGTGTTGGAATGGCGAAAAGATTGGTGTAAATGGTTAGAAGATGATTAGATTAGTAAATGATTAAAGTGGCGGGAAGACTGGTGTTGGTGGAAGACTGGTGTTGCAGAGACTATGTGACGCTCACTAAGGTATCGGTGAAGCCGTGTCTTCATATTCGCTGTCAAAAGCTGCGGGCAGCGCTGGACAGCAAAGTGTGACGTAATCCAGCGACTGTGGACCCCCAGCCAACAGCCGTGTCGCTGCTCGACAGAAGAAAATGCCGCTGATTGGTCAGCTAGAAGATGATGACGTCTGATTTTGGGGAGCGTGTCTTTTGAATAAGTCTTTTACCCGGACGCACATGATCAAATGTTTGTCGAAGATCACAAATGCAGTCCTATTGGTTGCGTCAAAACTCTTCGACAAAAATTTGCGTTTCAGCACCTTAACTGTCGGTACGACAGCCAGCACAGCTAAGGGAAAAAAAATAAATAAAAACCCAGCAATGAAACTTTCAAACAGCTAGTGGACTGTGCACACTTTATTGTGAGAAACTGCCTCAGCACTGGGTAGAAACAGTACTGAAAAATAAAGCAGGTATATCTGGGTAGAGACCGGAAAACAAAACTGGCGAGATAATTATTGTCTGAAGAAAACAGCTAGAGCCTGACGTGAAAGTTGCGAAAGACAGATCGAGGTATCAGACAGGATCTCTGTCATGATAAAGCCTGGCTCCGAATGCCAAGCTACTGTCAAGTGAAAGACTGATTGTCATAGACCAGTGCACGCTATATGTTGTTGAAGGCATTTGAAGGCGCAAAGGGACACTAGTCTTGACCAGTCTGTCTTCCTCACCGTGACATACATGTCACAAAGGGAGCCATGGGACAGTAGTCTTGACCCATCTGTGACATGCCGGGCCGTACCTTAACTTACTGGACTCGACTTCTCCAGAATTACAGAACAAACTTTTATGGTGATCTCGTAAATGTAGACTTAATTGAGCAATCGTCACCAAAACCTTTACTGCCTCAGGTCAATGGTTTCTACACCAGAGGATGACGACGCTATGAAATAATGTGAATAACTAGAGAAATCTACCGAGGGAAAAGATTCTCCTACTTTAACACGCTCGGTCAGTCTCACACAGGCAAAACACTTCTTGCTCAAGAGCCCCCACCCTCGTAAAAGACACAACTGCAGCGAACCGTTATTCAACATATATTTCAAACACTAACTGGCTCGACAACATCAAACATATCTACAGATTATTTACAGAGAATCACCGTGCTCGTGTCTAGGGTAAGACGCTGCCTGATTACGTCATACCACGAGGAAACAGACAAAGAAGATAATCAAACTAAAGCCAGAGGGGAAATCAAACTGCAAAACGGCTTATGATCCAGCTCTATACACAAAAACAAAAAGTGACCAACAACAGAGCTCCTACTCTCGTCACTACTGAAACAACTACTTCTGCGATACACAATTCTAAAGCTATTCAACGACCAACAATGAAGCTATGACACTTCCGCGACCAGCACTTCCTGTACCTCCTCTTGGCGTCCGCCCGGCCACTAGCTTATGACGTCTCCTGTCTCCGGCAGGATAAAACCACCTATCTTAAATCAACCCGAGTCCCAGACTCTAAGATAAGTTTATGGTAAGAGCAGTCCTTAACTTATAAGGCGCATCCAGCAGTCACTTACGCGTCCGTTCTTTGACGTGTCGGCGAAATACTTCCAGTGTATTTAGCATGAGAACTGGAGCTACTCTTCCAACGGCTAAGATGGCGAGGGGCAGAGGTCCGTGGGTCTACACGTGTCAGCTTCTCTTGGTCTTCCTACTTCATCTCTCCTGTGTCTCTATCTGTGTCCGAAGCTCGATTCCCGATTGTCTCTCTTTTCCCAGCTTAAGTACTATGTGCTCTCACGCCTTAAACTCGATTAAACCGGTACTGGCCGGCCTAGAGCAGCTACCCACATAGCGTCCACCTACCCGGTGTCGAGAAAGGGAGAGGCGAACAGGTTTACCTTGGAGTGACAGGTGACAACCTGGGAGTGACATGTGACACAATCTGTCTTCCTCGCCGTGACATACATGTCACAAAGGGAGCAAAGGGACACTAGTCTTGACCAATCTGTCTTCCTCGCCGTGACATACATGTCACAAATGGTTAGCTCAGTAACATGCGGTAAATCGTATGTGCACACTTCACTCTAAACGTGGTCCAAACAATCTTCTAATAACGGGGTCCTGAGTTTGTTGCATATTTTTTGTTGGCCAAATTCACCGTGACACTACACAAATAGCTCCATGTTCTTTGTGTGTGGGTGAGAGAGAGAGAGAGAGAGAGAAAGAGAGAGGGGATAAGGCATTGATTTATTTTTGCACGAATTTGTGTTTCTTTATTACTTTGTTATGGCCTTTTTAACAACAAAAAATGCACAATCGGATTTGGACAATATAGATTATCAATCTGCCATGTCAGTTTTTCTTATCATCTGCGATGTTCAGCCCGTGGGAGTAGTGGAATGAAGGAGGGAGGGAAAAGGAAATGCAAAAGGGAGGGAAGATTAACTAGCTCAGCATGATTTGCGTTCTAATGCTGCTAAGAATACAGACGCTGACACATTTCCAGCCTGGACAACTTCGGGAGTGTCGACAGGAGGAAGCACGAAATGTGACGGATCGGGAAGCCTGCGTCTTGTGAGAACAACAGTCCCGACCCCCACTCCTGCAGCACGTGTGACGCCAACAGTTCTTGGTGATCAATAGGCACTGAACACTGGGGCACCGACTGATTGCATGACGAGAGTCCAGTGTTAATGTGCTGCGGTATTAACAAAGAACAAGGAAGTGGGCCGAGGCTTGAGAAAGCAGACATTATTAATGCGGTAGGAAAAGCTGCGAAAAAAAAAGCGGGAAGAAACAGTCTTGAATAAAAGTCTTGTGAAGGAGACAGTTTTGTTAGAGAGATTTCGCGGAGAAGGGTGGAGTATTGTTCAAAAGCTTTGTTAATTCGAAATAGTCCCCTTTCGGAGGAGAAAAAAACTAATAAAAGAAAATAACTTCTACTTTTATCATCATTCTTAACTTCATGGGTTTTCCCTCCCTGATACATTATTGCAGGTCGAAAATGTTTGGGAAAAAAGCATATTTGACATATGTTTGACATACTTTTTTCCAATTAAATCTATCGGATGATACGATGAACATTTTTTTTAGTATTTTGCAATCTGTATATAATTGGAAGCCTTGTGAACATTTATTCTTCTTGCCGTAATATCCTACGCGCACATAAGAAATAAAAGAACGAATATTTCGAATCCTTGGCATGACCACTCGCTGCCATTAAATTTTCGGTTAAGGAAGGCATAAAAGAGCAACAAAATTCATCAGCGGCGTCCTCTCACACTGCATGAAAGAGTCGTCTTTAGGATGTAGACGGTCGAGGTTAGTGGGAAACCGAGAGCGAATTAAAAAGAAGAAGAAAGAAGGAATACTGTCACTATTCCTACAAATCCCACCCAAGCGTCAGCTGCAAATTGTTTTAGTGTAACGGAGCTTCGCACCGTGTCATATTAAGAGCCTCATTGAACAGAATTCGGATAACTGCTGAAACCCATGTGAATGCAGATTGGTGGGCCCGCGTGCGCGAAAGCGTATGCGTGCATTACTGGCAATCGCCCATCAATGTCCAGATTTTTTTTAAAGAGGACATTTACAGAACAATTAAGATCAACCAAGCCCGCCATGTTGTACATGTGTATCCACGGCAGTTAGGAGGGAGAAGCCGACGGTCGCAAACTATCACCAATTTTCCTTCTCCCCAGAGTTAACAGTGAGTCGAAGCCACCTTCTGGGGCCATTTTGTATCCTTGCTTGGTTCTTTTCATCGATCTTTCTTTCTTTTATTCATTCCTTTATTCCTTTCCGTCAACAGCATGACAATATTTCAGCGAATTTTTTTTAGCTGTGCATTTCATTCTTCGCCTGTAGTCGATTCTGTATGTAATTACTTGTTCCTGAAAACCATTATCTGCTGCATGCGCCGGGGCTGATGCAAGAGTGCTTTGAGTTCCAACACACGCACGCACACACACGTGCGCGCACACACAACCCCCCCCCCCCCCCCC
>SMGT01012132.1:335871-350262 GCA_004794575.1 Lanistes nyassanus | reverse complement strand
CCCCCCCCACACACACACGGGCGCACACATAAACACACCCGCATATGAACAAACACATACAGATATCAACACACACACTGTCATACACACCCACCCCCTACCATTCCCTCCATACACAAACCAACACAAGAAAAGAATAAAGGAAAAGGGAAATAGAAAATTAGACAAAAATTTAGCTTCTCCACCACTCCGCACGCAACAAACTAGTTAATGCGAGTCAAAATTATAGCCTGTTCACAAGGTCCATCTGCAGAACTCTGCCACATGCAGGTGGCACCCCCACCCCTAGATTACGACCCGGTCTTTATAAGCTTCATACTTCACGTTTGCCCACTGTCCCCCACCCCTAGATTCTCCCCCTGTCTTTATAAGCTTCATACTTCACGTTTGCCCACTGTCCCTCCCCACCCGCCACCTCCCAGCGCCTTTGGATGACGTCCTGCTGTTTTGTAAGACGTTGTAGTGCAGTACAAGGTGAGACGAGAACACGTGAAGCTGAAGTTGTGCGCACGTTGCCTTGTCGCGTGGAAACGTTTGACGAAGCCTTACCGCCCGCTCCCACCCCCCCCCCCATTAATTAACACACGGGAACGGCTGGTCAGTATCCTCTCCTGGAGTTGTCCCTGTGCAGAACGTGCATTCACGCATAGAGGAAACGCGCGTATGTCTCGCCTAAACGCTGCCTCTCGACCCAGTGACAGTCCTGGAACTTTTTAAGCCCCGCAGTTGATAAAAAGAACGCAAACCTATAGCTCCTGGCTTTGCATACTTTCTTGTGCACTTCACAGAACCTACAGCTGTCATTTAGCCTGAACTCTCACCCAGCTAAAACTTTCGAAGACTCATTTCCAGCTCGGGATGTCTCACTAAAGCCTTATAGTATTATCAAGTGTGTAGAAGGATGAAGCATCTTGAATTTTTAATGCTGTCCAGATTTGGCTTGGGATGTCTGCGTGAACTCCAGCAGTTCACTCTTGTCTGGAACTCAGAAATATCTTGCTTTAAAGTTTCCTAGTCTCGACTTCTGACATATTCCTACCTGCACGTTCAGTCAGTACTTGAAGTCTGATGAAAACCAGCACGACAATTATCTGTCCGTGTGAAGGCATTTGAACACGTCACCATTGTGTTTCACTGTCTTGCTGGTTACTAACGAAACGGCGTTAGAGGACTAGGGAAATTTTGTACAGCTGGAAAGGCAGAAAGAGAGGCATAGAGAGAGAGAGGATATGTTCACAATGAAATTAAAACGTACTAGGATGTTCATCGCGTTCCGCTGCTATGATCACTGACTTTTACAGGCAAACGACAGCTCTGAGTACTTGATTTATATATATATATATTTCATATGAATTTATGTATTTACTTCTGTGGCGTCCTCGAAAGCTAATCAATGTTGCCAGCAGTGATGTGAATGAGGACAGTCACTCTTCCATTTCAGGCGAGGTCATTAGAGAAGTGATTGAGGGTCGATTCTCAATCAAGAGCAAGCGGTCCAGACATACCGGGAGGTCTCTTTTACAATCTTGAACAGACTTGATTCAGGAACTGGAGCAAGCTGAGTCACTGACCTGTCTTTATCACACAGTCTCTGTTTGTCTGTCTGTCCGTCTGTCGGTCCCCTATCCCCCCCCCCCCCACACACATGATTATTAGTATCAAACCACTATTTACAGATCCTCCTTTAACAATTAAAGTTTAAAGTTTAAAATGAAAGTTGAAGTACACCTGCAACTGTCTGGATGGCAGAAATGGGTTTAACGACATAACTTTTAGAATTTGCAATAAATATGCTAAAACGTAAAACTTAAAGGTGTAGAAAAGTTAGACTCATGCAGCTGTACTTTACACAATTATTCTTAAGAAATACCTTCTTGTCCCGGAGACAGGCAAAACTTGACAAAATGTTCAGAAAGCAAAAGTAGCGAAGTGTCTCTTAGTTCGCAAACTGTTTTAATTATAAGGAAGGGGTAGATGGTGGGCTGGAATAGTAGCCCAACAGTGTGTGTGTGATGGGGGAGGGGGGGCGGAGGGGCTAGCTGGTCTCTTCAACCCCCGCAGACGTTGTCTTCGGCGTGTAAATAAGCTAAATATGAATTCAGTACGCTAAATGTTCACCTGAGGCGTTTGATGTGTCATCCACCTGAATGTGCAGCCCTTCCTGCCGCTTCTCGCTGCTCCGCGTGGATGTTATGATGATGGTGCAAACATTTCCAGTCTTGGGCTGAGGTTGCCGTATGGGCTTTGGTGGCAGTTCGAAGATTTCCAGTAACACTGTAAGGTACCGGTAGTTGTGCTGCTGCACACAAAACTTCCATCCATCAAGCGCAGCTTTGTGCAACGCCATCTTGCAGCAACAAGCGGGCCACTTGTTTTCACGTCAAATGAAAAGACGGATCTCGCTGTTGTCATAGAGATGCAGGCTACATTGCAGCAGCACCAATGCTATAGATTCTGTATGCTAGTGGTAAACGGAGTCCATGACTTATACAGTAAACGGAGTCCATGACTAGTAGTAATTGGAGTCAATGACTAGTGGCAATTGGAGCCCATGACTTGTAATTGGAGTCCATGACTAGTGGTAATTGGCTTCCATGACTAGGCGTAATTGGAGTCTGTGACTAGTTGTAATTGGAGTCCGTGACTTGTAATTGGACTCCATGACTTGGTGTAATTGGAGTCCATGACTAGTAGTAATTGGAGTCCATGACTAGTGGTAATTGGAGTCCATTTCTTATACAGTAAACGGAGTCCATGACTAGTGGCAATTGGAGTCCATAACTAGTGGTAATTGGAGTCCATGACTAGTAGTAATTGGAGTCCATGACTAGTTGTAATTGGAGTCCGTGACTAGTTGTAATTGGAGTCCGTGACTTGTTGTAATTGGAGTCCATGACCAGTGGTAATTGGAGTCCATGAGTAGTTGTATTTGGAGTCAATGACTAGTGCGAATTGAAGTCCATGACTAGTAGTACACGGATGATCAATGACAGAGCAAGGTTCGCTCCTGTCCAGGTTACTTGCGATGACATGCAGACCACGCGTTAGAATTGATATAGCTATGTGTATTCCTCAGAGATTTGCATGCATGGGACGTGTTGGACATCTACTTTAAGTCGAGGAAGAAGAAAGAGAAAATAAAGGCGAAGATGTGTTCGTCCAATACGAAAATGTGCTGCTGAATATTTACGGCGTAAACTCGGACAGTAGACAGACACATCGATCAACCGCCAGCTCGGCCAGGGTACGAAATAACTCGACTGCTGATCCTACACTTTACTTGTCGTGTTGAGCATTCAACAACAACAACAACAACAACGACGACGACGACGACGACAACAACAACAACAACAACAACAATAAGTCTTACGGAAGATTAACATTAACCAGACAATAAGTCTGCTTTTCTGCAACGGCCGCCAGCCGAAAAACAAAGATGAATAAGATGAACGATTTAAAAAATATTATTTAGTGGATGGCAATGACCGGTACTGCATGCTTCGACCTTCAAAGCAAAGCGCTGATGAACGGCATTGTAACATACCGAATCAGTCGATGGATGTAATAATATTCAGGATACTTTCTTACGTATGTTTATCTCTGACAATACATCACTCACATTACTATTGGAAACTGTTGTCCCATTATCCGCAAAGAGATTTTATATAAATTTATGGTTAACAGCCGAGAAGAAGTTATACATTTCCAAAATATCGACGAAAAGGAAAGCTAATGTTTTTATCATATAACTTGTATATAATCTGTAGTGTTAACCTTATTTAACTTCCTGTTATACCGTGGAGTCAGCTCTATACCTGTAAATGCGGTCAAGGTGTGTAGTACTCTAGTCAAGTTTTCTCGTGCGGTACTGTCGTTGACTTGTCTCACATTACTGTAGAGTAGAAGATCAGAAACCAAATGTATGTGAAAGGTGAACACGTTTATCAACAGCCCAGCGTGTCTAGTTGTGTATATAAGGGCGTCTGTACAAGCGAAACGCGCCCGTAGACCGGTAGACATCGATGAAATTGAGTAGTAATGTCCTTGTTGTTAAATGTTTTTAATCCATCATCCTTTCGTCCATTTGCTCCGGGTCTTCAGTCTTTGGTAGATAACTTTTAGTGCTGGTATACTCATGCACGGCCCAATCCTGCTCACTTCATGCTAAAACCTACAGCAGCGTAGAAAATGTATCACCATTATTACTATCCTGTTTGAGTAGCAGTTTACTGTTAATGGTGTCTGTACTGCTTTTTATGCACCGATTTGCCGAACTCTTTTTATTCAGTGTTATTTTTAACCCTTTTAATATATGTATTATATATATAGATTTATTGTTTTGTACTGGCTATTGTACTGTAATGTGAATTAACTGGCTAAAAGGCCTCCTAGGGCTTATAGCTACTATATAAAAAATGTGTTTATGTATTAGATGTATGGATTTATATTTTTGTTTCGTGATAGCTATTGTATTGTACTGGATGTTATTGTATCGTACGGCCTAAAAGACCTCCGAGGGCTTATACCTCATATACCGAAACTATATTGATGTCAGCCGCTTGTAGCGATCTGTTTTCCTCCACATGAAGTTTAAAAATCAGCTGGCGAGAACTTTTCTTCTGCTTAGTCTGCGACTGGCCACTGACGCTTCCTGCCTGCACAAGACTAAGCTGTTTTCATTCTGTGCACTAGGACGAAAGTTCAATTTACGAATTAAATTAAGAATTATATTTGTTTGGTTTTTTTTAGGTTCTTTAAAGCAAATTTTGTTAAGAGAAAACTTTCCATGGTACCTCATGCCGTTCAAATTCTTTGTGTTGTGTCCAGATCCTATACAATTGTTGCTGATGTATAGTTATTATTGAAAATAATCAACGCACGCGGGTTCGCTCACACGCGCGCCCATTCACACATGCACGGACACGCACACACACACACCCACTTAAACACAAATGAACAGATGTGTGATGGAACACGGAGACAGAACAAAGATTGCTTCCTCTTTACAGATGACGATTTTTAGAATGAAGCTTGTGAAATTTCCCACACTACACTGCACGAGAAATCTGATTGTGAAAAAAATCAACATAACAACTAGAAGTTAATCTTCTGACAAAAATAAGATAGTTTTCGCTGATCAAGAAACCCAGCAGATATCCCTTCGGAGAAAAGGAAAGCAAGAGAGTGGGAAGGCATAGCCCACACGCTGACGAACGCGTTTTTAGCAACAAGCATCGAAAAATCTTTAACCACCTCCCTCCTGCCACAGCCACCAGCATCACTGCTCATAAAAATGTTATCCCCATATCCACCTGTGGAAAGTTTCTCTCCACATTGCATTTGCAAACGTCATGCCCAAAGGGCTGAAAGCACCTTTAGTGCAACATAAAAGTTCTTAAAACTCTCGTCTCACAGACCTCTCGCTGTCACGAGATGTGACGTCTTAAACGTTAAATTAGTTTTCACCCTATGATTTCGGGACAGTGACTTTTCTGCAAAGTACTGATTAAATTATCTTAAATGCACCTTTGTTGAGAAAGCCTGTATAGTTCACTGGGGGAAACTTCTTATGGTTTAGTTAGAAAACAAAACAAAACAAAACAAAACTGCTTGGATTGTGGGATATTATTTTTCTTTTTCATTTTTTAAATTTTTTATCCATTTTATGGGAATTTTTGTGGTGTGTAACGTTAAATACAGCGTGGCGTGTAACGTTGAACACGGTATCGCGTGTAACGCTGAATACAGTGTGGTATGTAAGGCCGAGTGCAGTGTTGTGTGTGTGATGGCGAAAACAGTTTGTGTATAATGGTGAATACAGCGGTGTGAGTAACGTTGAATGCAGTTTGATGAGTAACGTTGAATATAATATGGTGTGTAATGCTGAATACATTGTTGTGTGTGTTGCTGAACGCAGCGTGGTGTGTAACGTTGAATAGTGTGGTGTGTAACTCCAATGCAGTGTGGTGTGTAACGTAGAATATTGTGTAGTGTGCAACGCTGAATACAGTGTGTGTGTAAGGTAAAATACTGTATAGTGTGCAATGCTGAATACAGTGTGATGCTGTGTAGATGTCGCTGGGAGGAGATGTTGGAAGGAGTAAGGATAAAGGAAAGACAGGTAGGTTCTATTTCCCAGTACGAACAGGATTCCGATCTCAGATTTTGAGGTCCTTAACAAGACAGCGAAACTTCTGGTTGATCTGCCCTGATCACGAGAAATCGATCGATTTTAACATGAGTCTTCTTTTAATACCAAAAATAAGAAAAAGATAATTGCACCTTATCCCAAAGCTTAGACGGTCACTGACCTGCACGTGTGTCCGCCAGATTATTTTTTTAAAATGTCATTTAGTGGGCGCCCGAAATGTAGTCTTCTCACCAGCGACTGTATCACAATCTGTCCGAAGTACACTGATGAATATGAACTAACAACTTCAACGTTTAAATCAATCTGATCAGCTTTGTAGAGTAATTTTGATTTGATGCTTGCAACTGGATTTCAAACTCATTTTCTATCGTCTCTTAGTTTGTCCACGAGGTCTGCTTTGTCGTCTGCGACTAGGGTCCTAGCTAAGCAGCGTACATTGGAACACGCCAATAATCTCGATCTCAATAATTATTCCTTCTGTCAACCACCAGAGCTGCCCGGCTTTCAGCGCTTGTTTTGACGGAAAATACACATTCGGTCAGCCCGCCCTGGAAATTGTGCTGGCCAGACCGACACCGATGTCGGTCTATATCGGACTACAAGTCTCGTGACCGAGAATCGTCTGCCGAACTTTCGCGCGTCGTCGCACTGTGTCGTTCTGTGTCGCAAGGAAAGCGGGGTCTGGGCCCTGGGCGGGCCGCAGCACCGCACGTGCATGAGATCAAACCCAGGCGTGCGGTGCGCCCTCCTACAGATGCAGGCCAGATGGGAAGACAACTGGATCACCGTGATTACCTCTTCTGTTTCCGATGAGATCGACCCAGGGAAGCGACCCTTGTGTCAGACGGCGGACCTAAATCTGAGAACGCTCCATCAGCGCCGTGTTGCTTCTCAGGTTAGATCAATCACTTTTAGACTAATCAGCCCAACTCCTCAGCTGGTTCCTTATTGTAGGTTCCTCTCTTTTTTCTGGGTTCCCCAGTAAGTCAGCGGGTGTTGTATTTGCCACATCATCACATCGCACGTCAATCTCACAAGACCAAGACAGCTGTGATTTCAATTCGTCAACATTGCCCAGAAATAGTATCTTTCGATAATTTAAGCGCTCGGTCCTCATTTGTTCTTCATTAATTTTTCTTCAGCCTCGCTCAGGAAGTTCTGGACGCCTTCGACAAAGGCGGATGAAGTCACTAATGCAGACAGTTGGAGATTTTTTTGTGAAAAAACGCCACTTTCTTTGACGTTGTCAGACTGTGTAATGCCGGCATTGTCTTCAAGCTGGTGACGATAGCTGTTGGCAGTACATTCGCTTCTGAGCACGAAAAGCTTGACTAGAGTGTATCTCAGTGTACAGTGCAGGGTGGGCGGGGAGAGGATGCGTCTCTTGGGTCCCCGATACACACACACTTTCTGAAGCCTTAGAGGGGTACAGCCTACAGCTGCCAGCAGACGCGCCAAAACAATCGTTTTCTACTCTATCCGACCCACACCCCTAACAAAGTAAAAATATGTTGCAATCGAAATTCGAACACCTAACTTTCTGTTTCTAAAACCAACGCTTCAACCATCCAGCTACGGAACACTTCCGGCGGTTTCTGCTCATTCTAACCACAAGAAACTGCACGAGCCAATAAGTCACAGTGCAGCTTCCTATGGCTGCAACGAATGTAACCTGCCGATGTGGTCCACAGCCGAATGGTTTGGGTCAACGACTGAAGATATGGAGTTCGATTTTGGCATCTTCTTTCGGCTTTTCCAATTTTTTTGTCTCTCTCTTTGGTCACATTTTAAAAGCTTTGCTCGGGGTGGGGGTTAGGAGAGGGGTTAAGGGTAGGGTAGAAAGTGATTCCTTTGACACCGTTCAGTAGATGCGAACCGGGTCAGGGGTCAGAGAAGGGCAGGCGTCGGAGGGTTTGCGGCACATCTGCTGCCCTCTGTTGGCCCCCGTCGGAACCCTGCTGGCAGCCGTAGGCTGTACCCAGCTGAGGCTTCAGCAAGTGTTGTATCGGGTACACGATGCTGAGGATGAGGACAACGACGATGATGACGATGGTTGCGAGGACGACGATGATGATGTAAACAACGCCTCTCCGTCACAGAGGAAACCATGTGTAATGCATAACCTAGAAGGGGCGGAAACTAGAACAGCAAATGACGACACACAAAACCGAACAAAAGAGAAAATGAAGAGATGGGAGAAAAAATGAGTTGTCATCCTACACGTAGCTGTTAGTCTTAAGAAGAACTGTCATTGGACAATTTTTGTAACTGATGTACAGACCACAGCGAACTGCTATTAACTAAGGCTGCATGCCAATGTTTCTCTCGAGCTGGTGTGTGTGGGGGGGGGGGGGGGGGAGAATATAGAGAGACAGCGAGAGAGAGCGAGAGAGAGAGAGAGCGAAAGACGTGCAGAGGAGACAAAAAATCTCGTTTAACTTGTAGACACAGTGTTTTGCAGGTCGATATCCAGCCTTTGGCCTGCCAGGACGAACGCAATATGGGGAAATGTTACATTTTTCGCGACTGGTCACCGTGACTCAAGACACATGTAGAGACTGGTTAGCCCGCATGTCGCAGTGCTCTTCTGTCAGCCGGGTAGAATCTATATATACATAAACATACGAGTGGGGCTGAACGATATACAGACATTGGGGGTTGAACTATACAATGCTGGGCAAAAATGTTTGTTCTTTTGTTCGTAACATATTATTTACCATATATTTTAAATATATGATTAGCATTAGCTGTTTAGGGTTTATATGGATTGTGGTACTTCCGGATCTGTTTGCTTGGGGCACCATGTCGAGCCTAAAAAAGCTCGAATGAACTGGAGCCAATCAAAATACATTCTTACATAAAATATGCTAATCTCTTAGGGTCATTACTGAAAATGTTCCAATTTCCTAGATCATACTGCCATTTACCCCACCCACCCCTCCCCTAACTCCCACCCATTACCCTTCCCCTAAACCCCTCTCCTCCCGAAACATATCCCCTCTCCCCTCCCCGCCCGCCCGCCCGCCCCCGGAAAGACCTGAGAAATATAGCTCGCCATTTGATTGGCTCCGCTTTTTTACACATCCGAAATAGAGCTCCCCATTTGATTGGCTCCAGTGAAGTAGAGCTTTTACTTGCTGTATCAGAGGAAAAACAATCCACAGGCGGACATGAGGCGACAGCCATCTTTGAGAACAATGGTTGGTTGGTTTTCACGGATCACGTTTGGCACTGTCTCCCACAGCAGCACGCCTGTGTAGCATTTTGTCCCCACTACGTGTCCCTATAAACAGAAATAAACATTTCACAATTTAAATTAGATCTCTAGTCCTTAGTCGTTTAGGAAAATTGTTCCTGAATGTAAAGATTTAGTAGGCCTTCGCATGCGGATGTCGAAAGTCTGGAAGGGTTTGTTTAACAAGAGCGGAGCAGGGAGGACCCTGCATATGAAATGGAGGGAAGACGGGATTTGAGAAAGGACACTTCGCACCGCCCAATGCATGCAGACGGACTGGCGACAGACAAATGGCTGTAGCAGTTTTTCCAGTCACCTTCAGCCCCCCTCTCCCACACCCGCACCTCCACCTCCCTGTCCTCGCCAATTCAGTCCAATATCCGGTCGTCAGCAGACGACCAAAGGTCTCAATTATGCTCGCCCTGCCGCTGCCCTGTAGCCGAGGTAAGCAAGAATTCGATGGTCATTTATTGTCCGTCACTTCGCCCGATCTGTCGCGGTCAATACAAGCGCTGTACTAGACTAGGCCGTGCACCCCGTTGTCCAGCGACACGTTAAACGGACTTTCAAACAGCGCGCAAAGCGCGATAACTGCACTCGGATCTCGCACGCGCCAACACGCGAAAAAAAGTGACATGCTATAAAGCTGGTATGTCGCTGTAGTCATCATCGATGTTTTATTGAAAAAAAATTCCATCATCACTGTCTTCGTTATCTTTTCGCTGATCCGGCTGGAAAAGCCGAGAAGACAGACTTTCAGCGATGAGGCCCAGAGAACGAGGAAGACAAAGCGAACAGCCCTTTTCCGAAATCGATCAGCGAAGATTTGAGATTACCTTGGGTTACCAGGTGACATTTCCCCATTACTTTTATTGTGATCCATCTGACCTACATTATTATGGTGATGTGTCTGAGGTGGAATAGTGTCATCAGCTGTCAACCAAACGATACTATGTCCCTATGTCCGCCTCCTGACAAAGGCACTCACGCGTGACTTAAAGAATTCAAAATTTCAACAAAGAATTGTTTGTTTATTTACTGGGGGGGGGGGGGTTGGTATGCGTTCTGACAAAAACCAGCTTTTATGTGTTCTAACCAGTGGGACCGAACATACTGCACTCGTTTTCACGTGCTGACCTGTCAACCGCGACCCCGAAGTACTTACAAGGCTTTCTTAAACCACTATCATTCGCTAATTACCGGAAATGGCTTCTCAAGTCGTTTGGGGTGATTTCCCCACAGCCTCGTTTTGCTTTCGTGACGCAGTGACCAGCGCCGGCGGCCAAGTGCCGACCATTTTGTGCTGGCAATGAAGTCGGGGCTCCATTTTCTGACGGCGCTAGTCTGGACGCCGTCTGGCGGGGAGACAACCTATCAGCAGCTCAGACGTATAGATCGTCGTCTCTGCTCTCACCTGTCTCTAGCTGCAGGCGATGGCTACTCACGCTGATAGACTTGCTCTTCGTCGCCGCCAGCAGGGTGAGGTAGTTTGGAGGGAGGGGGGCTAGAGGGGCGGAGGTGTAGTTTCTGTCAGTGTGGGGTGCGGTTTTTTTTGGTGGGGGGGGGGGGGGAGAAGGTTGAGCTTGTGGTTTGTCAAGTCAAAGTTTATTTCATTACCCTCGGGGGACATTTAGAAAACAAAATTCTACATATGTACAATAATACGATAACAAGTGATAATTCTGTCAGCACACACACCAGCACGAGCTCTGTCTCTCTCTCTCTATATCTCTCTCTCACTCACACACACACGCATACGCACGCACGCACAGCTGGCCCTGCTCATTCAAGATTCTGTCATAGCCCTACAAACCTGACAACCCCCAGTGCCACACGTAGCCATCCCAAGCTGGAGGTCGATGTTGGAAGCGGATCATTAACATCACAAGCTTCCTAAGATCCTAGAACAGAAGACTGCATTGCCCTCGACGTCACCTGATGACATCATCCGTTTTCATTTACTGATACAACTTGTAACCAGTAGATCATACGCCTTCGATACCTATTCCTTTGTTTGAAAGTTGTTCTGTGTAAACACTCGGTAAGCATTATGTATATTCTGTAAATATAATGCTGGGTTGGCTTGCAGGAAAGTTCATATCTGCATTTCTACTCATAGGAGAGGTCGAGAGACGTGTTTGTCCTGTGTGTTTTAAAAGCAAAGGTTGTCCCGTGATCCTTTGTGGGGCAGCATCGTGAGGGCAGTGCCCACTTTCTCTCCATCGCCGCCATACCGCTCTATGTAGGAGCTGCCATACCTCTCTATGTAGGAGCTGCCATACCTCTCTATGTAGGAGCTGCCATACCGCTCTGTGTAGGAGCTGCCATACCTCTCTATGTAGGAGCTGCCATACCTCTCTATGTAGGAGCTGCCATACCGCTCTATGTAGGAGCTGCCATACCTCTCTATGTAGGAGCTGCCATACCTCTCTATGTAGGAGCTGCCATACCGCTCTGTGTAGGAGCTGCCATACCTCTCTAAGTAGGAGCTGCCATACCTCTCTATGTAGGAGCCGCCATACCTCTCTATGTAGGAGCTGCCATACCCATTCGTAGCTGGGTGGACTGGAGGAAGTGTGCTGCGGCACATGGGTATCGAACCAGAGCATTCGGATTCTGAGGAAGTAGGTTTCCCCTGTGTATTTTATGTGCATTGTTACTTCTGAACAGGCCATAAGACGCCCATGGAACCCGATAAAAGTCTTTATGTAGCTTTGGAAGGTCTGCAGACGAGTAGATGTGCACACAAACAGGTAACTCGAAAGACATTTCGACATCGAGAAGTACAACAGTATGACGCCGCTAAACTGTCTGCTCGGCGCTGAGACGAGGTCAGGTCACCCATTTAGAAGCTCCAGCGGCCTGAGGTGCATCTGAATGGGTTTGAAATGCCCGGAGGACTGCAGTGGACGTCTGCCAAGGTCTGTTCTCTTGTTCTCAAGCCAGGGCTGATCACAAGCTGTGAAAACTTTTACTGACTGGCTCGCCATGGAAGGCCGAAAGGTTTCCCACTTTTTAGGGCGAGCCTGTCAACAACAAAGGCGTGAAAACGTGTGATCACGTGCAGTGTTTTGCACATTTCCCAAACATCTGCGTGTGGGAAGACTTCCTGCAACAACAATAGCAAGAGCTAAAAACTTGCAGAGCGTGCTGCGATGACATACGGGTACTGGAGAGGCAATGGGGAGGTAAACGCGATCGTCGGGATGGAGATAATAAACGGGACAACTAGGTGCTAATGTGCGCCGCAATAGCTTCTGTCAGACCAAGTCGTACGTGGGGCTTCTTATTCGAAGCAGCTTAACAATATGTCACGTGCTCTTGCAGAGTTTGAGAGTGGGGAGCGTGGCAAAGTGGAATCAGTTTCTTTCAAGACAGCAAAACGTGCTTAGAGTCTCTGCTGTCTTGATGAGAATTTTTTTTGACAAACCTTGTGCCTTTGTAAGGCAGTGCTTATTTACAGACAAACCTCGGCCTGGATAGCTCCGTTGTAAGGTTTAGACTTGCCTGACGAATGATGCCGGTTTAAACCCAGCAA
Organism: Lanistes nyassanus; assembly: GCA_004794575.1. Lineage (NCBI taxonomy): Eukaryota > Metazoa > Mollusca > Gastropoda > Architaenioglossa > Ampullariidae > Lanistes > Lanistes nyassanus. The sequence goes on along the minus strand of SMGT01012132.1, from coordinate 337,338 downwards.
TAGCCAAGGTAATATCCTGGAGTTAAACTTTGTGCTGACTGTATGCCTATCCTTGAAATATTCAGCTGACTTATGTTTTCAGTTTGGTGCATGTTTCAGCGCATAGCTTAGCAATAGGCCCGCGTCCCTCCAGAATGCGAAATCACAGCAGGGAGTTAACACTTTCTCTGTTAAAATAACCATCAACAGGCAAAATGACAAAATCCCTTAGCAAGGGTATGGCGTGAACAAATTCCTTTTGCAATTGCTGCGAATCAGTTCTGCAAAGAATTTCGAGTATAACAGCCGTAAAAAAGTTTGACTTCGATAATCTACCGCCAAAGCGAGTGCTACGCACGCACGCATGCACGCACGCAGCTGGCCCTGCTCATTCAAGATTTTGTCATAGCCCTACAACCCTGACAGCGCCCAGTGCCGCACGTGACCCTCCCAAGCTGGAGGTAGAAGAACAAGTTTGATGATACGTGCGCCCCGTTAAGGACACGATGAGGCACCACAAGGGTGTTTAAAATTTGCATGACTCAGGTGCACCCAATACTTACAACAGGTTATTTGGTCTCTCTTCTTATTACTACTTTATTATTATTATTTTTTTTTTACATTCCTTTGAGCAACAGAGCCTGGTCGTCTTGCGAATCTGCCCGTGAGGCGAGCTGATGCTCTATACACAAACCAGAGCACAGGTAAAAGCGTGCCTTGAGTCTCACAGGTTAAAGCCAACATGGCCGCGTCCGCCTGCCTCCTACACTGTATTTACACGCCCCGATCTGATAGCTGGCGGCCTTTTACTGACAGCACTCACAACCGCTGGGTTCTCTGGCAGATCTCGAACCAGATATACTCTCCTCTCCACCGGTCAAGCACGTTTTGACAGTGGAACGTCAATATTCTTGAAATCTTATCTCTCCCAGCCGGTTCAAATAACCTTTTCCACATCTGGAAGAGCTTTAATTTTGCATTTTTATTTGATTATTCAAAAACTGACAGCCAAATAATATCTTTTAGTTCAAACATGGGTACACCAAAATAGTTTGAAAGAAAGCACTAATCAATGTCAAGTGTACAGAATCAATATAAGAAGACGAGGAATACTAGCTACAAGCGATTTCACGTATTTCACTTGTTTAATTACACACACGCACGCACACCCACGCACACCCACGCACACCCACGCACGCACACACACAGGTACTTAGAAAACGTACTACACAAGAAGATAGGCCATTATATGGCGATATTAAGAAGTTAAATATAGCTTTCTTGCTCTGAAATTGATGCTTGAGTTCTAAGATCGGTGAAAATCGGGAAATAAATATAATCATTACAATTCAAGTGCATTGCTTTTTCGCTTATGCAACAAGATTTTTCACTTACGCGTTAATGACAATTACAAGAAATGCCAAAAGTTTCAAAAGCATTTCGTCAAACTGTTTTACTTTGTGTACATGTGGGGGGGGGGGGGGCAGA
>SMGT01012132.1:315233-326957 GCA_004794575.1 Lanistes nyassanus | reverse complement strand
TCCATGATGTGGTCGAGTCAACTCCATGGTGTGGACAAGTCAACTCCTTGCTGTGGTCGAGTCAACTCCATGATGTGGTCAAGTCAACTCCATGGTGTGGACAAGTCAACTCCTTGCTGTGGTCGAGTCAACTCCATGATGTGGTCGAGTCAACTCCATGGTGTGGACAAGTCAACTCCTTGCTGTGGTCGAGTCAACTCCATGATGTGGTCAAGTCAACTCCATGCTGTGGTCAAGTCAACTCCATGCTGTGGTCAAGTCAACTCCATGCTGTGGGAGAGTCAGCTCTATGGTGAGGTCAAGCCAACTCTATGCTGTAGTCGAGTCAACTCCATGCTGTGGTCAAGTCAACTCCATACTGTGGTCGAGTCAACTTTGTGCTGTGGTCAAGTCAACACCGCGCTGTGGTCAAGTCAACTTTGTGGTGTGGTCGAGTCAACACCGCGCTGTGGTCAAGTGAACTTTGTGGTGTGGTCGAGTCAACACCGCGCTGTGGTCGAGTCAACTCCATGCTGTGGTCAAGTCAACTCTATGCTGTAGTCGAGTCAACTCGATCCATGCTGTGGTCAAGTCAGCTCTATGCTGTAGTCGAGTCAACTCCATGCTGTGGTCAAGTCAACTCTATGCTGTAGTCGAGTCAACTCGATCCATGCTGTGGTCAAGTCAACTCTATGCTGTAGTCGAGTCAACTCGATCCATGCTGTGGTCAAGTCAACTTTGTGGGGTGGTCGGGTCAACTCCATGCTGTGGTCAAGTCAACTCCATGCTGTGGGAGAGTCAGCTCTATGGTGAGGTCAAGTCAGCTCTGTGCTGTGGTCAAGTCAACTCTATGCTGTAGTCGAGTCAACTTTGTCCTGTGGTCAAGTCAACTTTGTGGGGTGGTCGGGTCAACTCTATGCTGTGGTCAAGTCAGCTCTGTGCTGTGGTCAAGTCAACTCTATGCTGTAGTCGAGTCAACTTTGTCCTGTGGTCAAGTCAACTTTGTGGGGTGGTCGGGTCAACTCTATGCTGTGGTCAAGTCAGCTCTATGCTGTTGTCGAGTTAACTCCATGCTGTGGTCGAGTCAACTCCGTGCTTTGGTAGGGTCGGACAATTTTCGAGTTGACAAACGGTCGAGTTGGCCGTAGACCACTCTTCCTGCACCGGAGTTGCATATCTTATACAAATTACTCTGCCCGTATAAGAAAGCAATTTATGCGCAGTAGGAGTTATCCGCATGAAAAAGGTGACACATTGCCACAAACACTAAGACTATTTTAACAGAGTATGAAGAGAGTCGCTGTATACTAGTAGTAGTATATAATCTTTGCTGTTACTTGAAAACTTGGGAAAGTGAGTTGTCGGTGTAGGATCGTTTTGCTTTTTCAGATCTTTTAAATCATCCTTTGGTATCAGGCCTTAAATATTAAGCATAAAATAATAACGTTACATAGGGTCCACTTGTGCAGAGACAGGCCCCCGAATAAACTTTGTCCTTTCTGTGAATCTACCAATAAAAATGAAGTACAGTGCAGTTTACCCTGTCCCAAATTTTCAAAACTCAGAGAAAAGTAAATCCCCCAAAAGTTTCATTCCTCACCGTCCAGGTTTAGACTATCTAACGTCTTTACCAGTACGGTCCCCAGACATTAGCCAGCCTTTCAATTTTGAGACAAAGAGGGCTGCGTTTCCGGGGGTAACCCTGTCGCAAGTAATGAAGTGCGTATATGCGTGGGTGCGTGCGTTCGTGTGAACGCCTGAGAGAGAGAGAGAGAGAGACGTATTTTCATGCTGTAATCGATTTTGTAAATTTGTAAAACTGTGAATAACATTGTTATTGTATCGCCCTTGCGATGTGGGCCGAAGGCCTAATCAATAAAGTTTAATCAATAAAGAGAGACAGACAGACAGAGAGACAGACAGACAGAGAGATCTTCATCAGCACAGACAAAATTAGATTGACCAATTAAATACACTCTAAATATTGTCAAGACTAATTACATGTAAAAAGTGTGCAAAATATAGTCTGGGTGTGTAAATAGTATGCAAGATGTGTGGTACATGTGTTCTAAGTGTTCTTAGCACGCCCCTACTTGACTGAACACTTGTTGCTGGCACACATTTGGAACATTATCAGAACACCATTTATACAGTTTCCGGGGCCATTTGAACACTTTCAAGAACACAGACCTGAACACCTTTTACACTAGTTTAGCACCAAACGCTCTAGATCAATGTAAAACACGTTAAGTTTCGGTAACGAAATAAGTGTTCTAGCTTGAACACTTCTAGTTTACAGTGTAACCTTTCAACAAGCTGTTGATTACCACCCGATAGTCAGCGTGATCTCTGACCTCATATCAAGGCGAAAATACTTGAATGTTACTATATTTATACTGTGCATAAACGCTACGACTATTATAATAAAAGGTGGTTTCAGACAATCCAAGAAAAGACAGACATTACTATAAGTATATCGTTAAAATGACCAGGTAGATGGTCATTTTCTCATCTCTGCCTCGGACCTTGTATTGTAAAGAACCAATCCTGTGACCATCATCAACTCAGTGCCGGAACCTAGAAGGGCCTAAGGGGTACAAGTCACACGACAATCTCCGCCATCCTGATCTGTCTTTTGCTACCTTAAGCAGATATTTGGGATGACAAGTGCTGTCCATTCCTTGCTGTTGTCGCCCCAGCTTTTCCTTACCCTTCCTGTTTGAACATGCAGAATTATCCCGAACTTGAATCTGTTTGGCGTATGCTAAGCAATCCTCTTCAGCGGAAAATTTCTCATTGTATGCCTCACCAGGTTTGTTGAAGTAGAGCACACATTCCTCCAGTCAAGAAAGATCTTCAGACAAATTTCGAATTCTTTCTTCCGGTGACTCTAGGTCATTGCCTTTATTGCCGATGAGTAATAAACTGTTCTTACAAGACCAAAGGAGACCCACATGTTAAACGTTTAGATAACTTCAAAAAATTATTATTAAGCACACGTTTTTGCAGGGAAGTTTTCGCAGAAATGTGCTTCTAACTAATATTACCTCTTTGAAAGGTCGTAATGGCACATGCAACTGGAGAGCAATGTCGTTAACCTTAAACCGTCTAGCAGTTTGCTCAAATGTATGACGACAGGAAGGAATACTCAAATGCTAGTGTTTCCAGAGCCACAGTGTCTTCAGTAACAACAGGTAAAACCACAGGATTTGAATGCAAGTGCCACTCTTGTTTTGTCCGGCAGTTCCGCATTCGTACGTCTGCATGCAGGGAAATACGGTACGTGGTTTGAAAGGAAATAAGTACTGAGACACAGACAAGAATAACAGGGGAAACAGTAATTTCAAATTGATTGTGATTACTTCATGACAACGAAAATACCTTTCCGGTATGCAGGATAAGAGCTTAATCTAATCTGATCTACTCTTAGGGTAGACATCCACGCCTAAGCAAGTTGTTTTCGTTTGCAGTTGGTGTCGAGATAGCTAAGAGGACTTTAGGGATGAAGACTGGACTGAACGGGTTTGAGGGGACCAGGAAAGTGCGGAGCTTGTGAGAGGGGTTCTGCAGCTTTCTATCCATCCTGATAATAAAAGACATCGATTTTTCCCATTTCAAAGACGCAAAAAAGATGGCCTTGTAGAGGGGAATAGACACGTTGTCAAAGTAGTTCCAGAGAAAACACATGTCCACTCTGCCATTTCGTCTCGAATTTTCAGAAATCCCTCCCACCCAAGCCTGATTCTTCCGATAATGAACTCTTCAAGCCACGCGTCTGTCAGCACGTGCGGCCTGTTGTAAGGGACGGGCGAAGTCCCCTGCAGTTGTTCAGAAAGGGTGGAAATTACGAGTTAGTGTATTCGCCTTGAGCTCCGCTCTTTCTCCTCCGGGCAAAATAATTTTAGGAAATGAGGTTGCGCAAGATTCGGGGTTAAAAAGAACCCTGTTTGTTACCTCTCTAGGATTTATCGAGGTGGTCCAAATCAAGGGCAAACATCGACTGTTTGGATCACAAATACGCGTGCGGGCGCACTGCCAGCGATGTCGTTGGGGCACGTGTCGGGATGTGTGGCGAGAAAAGCCGGTGCCAATGTTTCGGAGGCATTTAAAGCTGGTTCGATTATAGATGGCCAACCCGCTACTGTCCACGTGTTTTCCTTGTTGGAGACGCTACCAGAGGCATTACAAGGCCCGCTCTCGGGCCGGTAAATAAGTAGCTTACAGTGACGATTATGGCCTGGTCGCGCATGGAATGGCGAGGCAGGAAGATTTTTATCGATGGTACTGATGGATCTTGGACTATTCTGGTCCTGATTCTCAGAAGGAAGCTCAGTCATGACATCACAGTCTTGTTCCTGATCCGCCTGTCAAGAAAATGAATGGATCTGCGGGGTGGCCTCTTTTTCTCGGCTGTCTTGATATTTTCTCCGATACAGGGCTCCATCCATTCACAGATCTTTCTGTCTATCTCTGCTAGTGTCAGGGTTTGTTTCCGCCTATCTGCGTGTCTGTGACTTCACACGTGGAGCTGTACTTGTGTCGTTATGTCGGCTCGCGTTATGCGGTTGCACGAGCTGGCGCGAGTGTATGTGTAGTATGTGGGAATGTTGTCGATGTTTGTCTCAATGTGTGACTGTATGTGTCCGACTAGACGTCTGTGGCTGCTTGTTGAATCCATCTTCCTCCGCGCTCTTCGTTCCCTCTCCGTCCCATTCTCTCTCTCTCTCTGTTTCCGTCACTCAGGCTCTGTCTGTCTCTCCATCTCTCTGTCTCTTTCTCAGTGTCTCTTCGTCACTCTCTTAAATCCCTCACAAACCCACACACCCACACACCCACACACCGACCCATCACACACTTGCTAACGACGTCCGCATTGTTTTAGCTGTGAAGGGCGGTGAGCGAATGTTCCTCTCTGTTCACAAAATTGTTGTCCGAGGTCCGGAAGTTAATGTGCGGTCTGTTGCACATTTGCATTTTAACAGATAGCACTCAAGATCCTGAGACCGACACCGAGTCAAGTCCACTTTTTTACGTACAAAACTATCATCCTAGCGATATATTTTTTAGAGGGGGGTGGGTGGATGGGTGGGGAGGAGAGCACGTGGTGTTATGCCTCAACCAAAATTATTCCAATCTGGAGTTTAGCAAAGAGGAGACGGGCACCGCCAACAGAAAAGTGGGGTCTCATACATCCCCACACCCCTATGACCTTAAAATAGGTCACGGGACCCCTACCTAATTGCGCTTCTTGTCGTTGAAGAGATCATGGCGGCCAAAGTTTTCAGAAACCTTTATCGTTTGACCTCGTCGGACGATACGAAGCCGGCACAGGGGTTACGGCTACTAAACACGACACCATCATCAGACTCCGCACCAGAACGACCGTGCGTGAGATCAATAGACCTTACGTCAAGCGCCACTGTGGACTCTGTCTGGTCTCGCCTCCCTGCCCTGTCTTTCCGTGGGATAGCGGTGAACATCTGGTCCGAATGGGGGCTGCAGTGGGCGGAGTTTCGACTGTTGAAAGCTGTGTGAAGTTATTGCTTATTAACGCACAGACAGTGGGCTGCCTGTCAGAACCCTTCCATCTTGCCTACTACACACAGTGGACCAACTGTCCGCGCTTATCTCCTCTGCTAGACTAGGTATTCTCCCAGTGACTGCGACTTGTCCTTGAACCTTGAACTTGGCAGCCATCTGTCTACTTCTTTGCATAGACCATGTCTTGCCCAGCAGCTGTCCAGAGGCCCATAGCTTTCTTGAAAGTGGTGGGTGTGTTTGGTGCAGTGGACATCGAGTGTTTCTCTCAGACATTCACTGCTTTCTTCAGTCATATTGTGTGCCTCTGTGTGCGGAGGGGTTTTCGGTGTATAAATAAATGTTTTCAGTGTGAAGAGGGGTAATCAGCAAGTGAAGAAACGTGCTCAGTGCGTGAAGAGGGGTTCTCAGTGTATAAAGAGACCGCCTCTGTGGTCTAGCGTCCGCTTCCGAGGCGGGAGCTCAGTGGTTCGCAACCCGGCCGTCATACCTAAGACTTAAAAATTGGCAATCTAGTAGCTTCCCTGCCAGACCCCTGGCATCAAAGGGAACAGTACTAGGACTGGTTGGCCCGGTGTCAGTATAATGTGACTGGGTGGGACTGAAGCCTGTATTGTGACAGGAGTCCCGTGTGGCAGCACGTAAACTTTTTGTCTAATCAACACCGTCCTGATATGCACATAGTTTGCGACCGGACGTTAAGCAACAACACCCTCAGTGTATATAGAATGGCTATCAGCATGTGAAGAAGGTTGTGTGAGAAGGGGTTCTCAGTGTGTGAGGTGGGGGGGGGGGGTTAATCAGCCCGTGAAGCAGGGTTCACAGGGCGTGAAGAGGAACTGGAATCTTGGTGGTAAAGTATGAGCTGAGCCTTGACTTCCTGGCCCCACATAAACCATTTTGCAGATGAATGAAGATTCTTCCGAATTTCCTCCAGACAGACCCAAACGTCTGATGACTCGGAGCGCTTGAGATACGGTAGGATCGCCTCAGAGTGCTCAGAACAGGACAGGATAATGTCACAGTGCTTAAGTTGGGACTGGATAACCTCATAGTGCCTTAGGACAGGATAACGTCATAGTACTTAAGTTAGGACAGGATAACGTCATAGTGCTTAATATACTTAATGGACGGTGTCACATGTCACTCCTAGGATATCACCTGTCACTCTTAGCTTAGCCAGCTAGCTCCTCCCCTTCTCTTCGCACTTAAGGTATGTGAGTGAAACGCCATTGGTCATGACAGCTGCCCTGCTCCACCTAGTCTGACCAGAACCGGTTTACTCAAGGTTAATGCGTCAGAACGCCTCCTACTTAAGGAGGCAAAAACGCACTTAGAGGGACACATACACACAGAGAGGACAGGACATGGAGTTAATGTAGAGGACCACAAGAAGCGGACACGTGTAAACCCACTGACCTCTGCCCTTGCCTTATTAGCCAAAGACGTGAAAAGAGCAAAGGACTCCAGCATCTCACGCAGGTACCCGGGGTGTATTCTGCCGACTACTAGACAAGTAGTAAGTGACTGTTGTGGTGCCTTGTAGGACTGCTCTTGCCATAGATTATCTTAGAGTCTGGGACTCGAGTTGAATTAAGATAGGTGGTTTTTATCCTGCGGGAGACAGGAGACGTCATAAGCTAGTGGCCGGGCAATAGCGCCAAGGGGGTACAGAGAGGTAGTGCTGGTTGTACGGTGTCATAGCTTCTTTGTCGGCCGTTGAATAGTTGTTTCAGTAGTGACAAGAGTAGGTGCTCTGTTGTCGGTCACTTACTGTATGTGTGTATTGAGCGGGATCATAGGCCGTTTGCAGTTTGATTTTTGATTTGAGTTTGATTATCTTCTTTGTCTGATACCACGTGGTATGACGTAATCAGGCAGCGTCTTACCCTAGACACGAGCAAGGCGATTCTTTGTAAATAATTTGTAGATATATTTGATGTTGTCGAGCCAGTTATTGTTTGAAATATATGTTGAATAACAGTTCGCTACAGTTGTGTGTTTTACGAGGGTGGGGGCTCTTGAGCTAGAAGTGTTTTGCCTGCGTGAGACTGAGCGAACGTGTCAGAGTATGAGAATCTTTTCCCTCGGTAGATTTCTCTAGTTATTCACATTATTTCATAGCGTCGTCACCCTCTGATGTAGGAACCATTGACCTGTTGCAGTAAAGGTTTTGGTGACGATTGCTCAATTAAATCTACATTTTACGAGATCACCATAAAAGAAGTTTGTCCAGTAATTCTGAGAAGTCGAGTCCAATAAGTTAAGGTATGGCCCGTCGCGTCACAGACGGGATAATGTTATAGTGCTTAAGGTAGGACAGGATAACTTCAGAGTGCTCAAGATAGGACACGATGACGTTATAGTGTTTAAAGTAAGACAGGACGATAATAAAGGTGCGTGCTGAAGGTAGGACAGGAATTGTCGCGTGTCTGGTCTCTCAGATTGTGACAAGAGTAGGCAAATAACGTCTGGTTTCTCAGAGTTAGGACGTGTGATTGGCGTCAGCGTGTCTACACCCATGAACCACCTTAGACTGGGAAGACAACACTGGGCAGGGCCTGGCTGTTCACAGGACCAGAGGGACGATGTTAGTAAAATGAAAATTTCTCTGTGTGGGAAAAGTGTCAATCGACAGAGATATACTAATAGCATGGTGTCTTTTTCACAGACACGTGTGTCTATCAAACAGTTGTATCACTTCTGTCTTTTACAAGCTGTTGCATCAAGTATGTCTTTACCAAAATGTTGCATCATGCCTTTTTATGTGATTGTGTACAAAGTGTACGGCTTCCCCAGGCCAGGCGCCATCATAGCAAGTCTCATAATGTTTCTGTTCGTGGTTTGCATTGTAACTCTGGTTCGTGGTTTGCATTGTAACTCTTGTTTGTGGTCTAGATTGAAACTCTGGTTCGTGGTTTGCATTGTAACTCTTGTTTGTGGTCTGGATTGAAACTCTGGTTCGTGGTTTGCATTGCAACTATTGTTTGTGGTCTAGATTGAAACTCTGGTTCGTGGTTTGCATTGCAACTCTTGTTTGTGGTCTGGATTGAAACTCTGGTTCGTGGTTTGCATTGCAACTCTTGTTTGTGGTCTGGATTGAAACTCTGGTTCGTGGTTTGCATTGTAACTCTGGTTCGTGGTTTGCATATTAAGAGGTTGATTCCCTCGTCTTTATCTTTCTGTGGATGAATCACAAAGGACTTGCATTTCGAATTCATGGTTTGCGCTTCAGAAGCCCAGACGGAGCTGCATTTCGCTTCACAGTTAGTCCGGCAAGGAGCACAGCGTATGCTGGGACAGAAGACGTGGTCGATGGGTGGTGGCTGGTGAAAGTAATGCCTTGGCAATGTGTCGATACTGCCGTTCGCACTTTCACGGCACCACAAACCGAGCCGCCTGACGAGGGCGGGCCCTTCTGATGAAGAGTGGTCCTTGTCGGGCGCTTCAAGGGTGAGCAGCTTTAGCGCAATCACTTTTAAGTAAAATCGATGGACCGCAGTGCGGTATACCCCATAGATAGATTCTTGGGCGGCAATCAAATGCAAGGCGCGTGAAGAACAAGCCGTTACACAGACACCGTAAAGAAAGGCCACGAGAAGCTCTGAAGTGAACATTTCCTCCAGACTCTGAGGAAAACGTATGTGCTGTGGTTCTGCCATTGCAAACATCAGTCGTTGCGTGCTGGCGGACACTTTGATGTAGATGCGGCTTTCTGAGGGTTTGCCTCTCACGTAGGTGCAGGTGGGAATTTTGAGGTGCGGACAGGAGGGGCCAGGTGCTGCTCGACTGCTACCTGTGTAACAAGTACTCGGCTTTCAGTCGCATTTTCGTTTAGTAGAAGTGATCCATCTTTTCCCCTCCTTCTCGGCAAAGTTTACACATACATGTTCTCGGTGACCCAAAGAAATGCGTACAGACTCTTTCATGCGCCGAAATATCGGTTCACAGACAAGAAACGGAAGATGACCGATACCCGTAAGCTCTTACCTCAGAGCATTTATGGGCACCGGAAGAAACCCATCAGACAGCGGTTTGACCATCGGACAGAGCCATTACTTGCCAGGCACGAGACTACAGAACCGAGATAGTCAGCGCGGTGACTAGAGTGTAATACATCGTCGGGGGTCGGGAAAGGAGGGGGAGTAACGATCAATTTTGTTTTTGTTGGTGACAGAGTAGAACGACTAAAATGCTAGGAAGCATTAGGTTCAGACTGGGACAAAAAGCTAAAGAGTGCGCGAGGAAAGTGTACTCAGGCGTCAGGGAGTCGGTGCGAGGACAAGAAAAAAAATTACAAGTCATTCGACCCGTTCTGCAGTGGTTTAAAGAAAGAAGTTCCGGCTGGTTTGGACCGGACCGATTAAGATTTGCATCGGCTTTCACTGAAAGACGAGCGCAGAAGGAAAGAACAAGTCTGAATAATGATGTTTGTACAAGGGATTTGACCGAAAAGGTTTGCGGAGAAATATTCGTTTACCAAACGTAATGCCAAAATTCGCAACGATTTGAAGGCGGTAAACACCGCTCATATTCTGCGTCTGTGCACCATTGCGGGTTTCTTTCAGGAAGTGGATTGAACGCAGTCACTAAAATCCAGGGTGTGTGTTTGTCAAGATGGAAATATTTTCAATCTTTCAGGACTCTACAAACGTGATATAGTTTAATTAATTAAAAAACCCTTGACCTTGCTGACCTCACTGCTACGAAACAGAAAGCTGGAACTGAAATCAAACATAAGCATTATCTACCAATCTTAATACACGACATTCACTCCAAACAGACCGTCCTGATATGCAACAAAACACCAAACACTCAAAACAGTATGAACTACCACTGAACTTTTTTGGGGGTATTTAGGAAGCAATCACCTGCGAAAACACAATGATGTATGATATAATAATAATAATAATAATAACTGTGGATTTTTAACGCGCGAGAACACATTTCATGGACACTTCGCGCGGACGAGGCACACAGAGACACTCTAGTGAAAACAACGAAACACACACAGACAAACACAGAGGGAGAGATGAACGCAACACTGACCAACAGGTTGGGATACAGATCGTCCTTCAGTCACAGATGGGTGGAAAAGTATCATAAGAGAGGATGAACAGCGAAAGTTGTAAGTTAATGCAGACAGGCAGTCGCGACGTAAGTCAAGGTACTTGAGGGAAAGCAAGTTTTTTAAGTTTCGTTTGAAAGTCTGTAGTGATGGGGAGTATCGAATGTTGTGGGGAAGTGAGTTCCATTGGGGTGGGTATTTGGGTCTTTGTTGCTGAACGTCCAGCCGCAAACTACGTGCATATCAGGACGGTGTTGCTTAGAAAAAATTTACGTGCTGCCACACGTGGGACTGATGGCGCAACACGGGCCTCAGTTCCACCCAGTCACATTATACTGACACCGGGTCAACCAGTCCTAGTACTGTTCCCTGTAGTGCCAGGCGTCTGGCAGGGCAGCTACTAGATTGCCAATTTTTTTAAGTCTTAGGTATAAATAAATAAATAAATAAATAAAATGTGGATTTTTAACGCGCGAAAACACATTTTATGCACACTTCGCGCGGACGAGGGACACAGACACTCTAGTGAAAGCAATGAAACACACACACACACACACATAGAGGGAGAGATGAACGCAACACTGACCAACAGGTTGGGAAAAAGATCTTCCTTCAGTCACAGATGGGTGTAAAAGTATCATAAGAGACGATGAACAGCGAAAGTTGTAAGTTAATGCAGACAGGCAGTCGCGACGTCAGTCAAGGTACTTGCGGAAAAGAAAAGTTTTCAAGTTTCGTTTAAAAGTCAGTAGTGATGGGGAGTGTCGAATGTTGTGGGGAAGTGAGTTCCATTGGGTGGATGACTCGGCCGGGATGCGAACCACCGACCTCTCGCCTCGGAAGCGGACGCCTTAACCACTAGACCACCGAGGTGGTTGAGTTCCCTTGGGTGGATGCCGAGAAGGTGAACATGCGCTGTCCAGTTTTTGTCCTGATGCGGGGTACTACGAGAATGCGATCGTCTGAAGAGGAGCGGAGCTGTCTCACTGGAGTGTAGATTGTAAGAAGTTCTGAAAAGTAGATGTGGCATGCACCGGTGAAAAAATTGAAACAGAGAGTAGACAACTTGTAATCGATGCGAGCCTGAATGGGGAGCCAGTACAGAGTGCGGAGGAGAGGTGTGGCATGGTCTGTTTTGC
>SMGT01012132.1:297519-314858 GCA_004794575.1 Lanistes nyassanus | reverse complement strand
TTTAATAACTGCGTACAGTCGACATTCGACATTGACCATTCAATGACCGTTTATCCACATTCAGTGGCTGCATAAGTACTTTTGGCAGTCAACATTCAATGCAAGACTCCAAAGAAGACAGAAACAACATTTTCTCAATCTTCATTACACAGACCAGAAACCGTAGCGCAAAAAGTAGGGTTAGAACAGCCCCCCCTGTCTACTGTAGCAGCGGTGAAAAGATACGTTCCTATTGTCACCACAGCACCCGAAAACCGGTACACTAGCCGAAAGAGCCGACAAAGGGTGAGGAAGCCCCGCATTGCAACTCAGCCTGGTGTCTGCAGGTAAGCGGGTGACATCGTCAAGCGCCCGTGAAGACATAGGAGAACGGCGCCTTCAGACGTGGAGTAGCTGTGGAGAGCGTTCAATGATTGGTGAAGTAACCCGCCTTTGTATCAGCTTCCTGTTACTTCCAGTTCAGTCCGTCAGACGAGACCCCGATATGTCTGTGACCGAAACTTTTGGAAAGACAAAGGACCAGAAGTCGACAGTTCTCATTCCTAAAACTATCAGCAGATTCTTGTTTGGAAATTGGAAGAGAGACATCTTCTTGGCAAAGTATTTCTTACCCCCCAAAAATTCATCAAAACTCAAGAGGTCTAATTCCGTGTTCTCGGCGAAATGTAAATGGAAGCCATAATAGAGACGATTAACGTGACAGACAGACAGTCCGACAGACCTTGCGTTCTGAGTTCTGCCCTCTTCTACTTCGGGAGTTCAATTTTACTTCCCAGCGGAGATCCTTTGTATGATGGAGATGGGCTAGGATTTAGCGAAGATGCGGTGGCACAGCTGCAAATTGTGTAAATACGTTCCTGTCATACTAACCATTTGTAAAGCTTCTGAACACCGCCGTCTGCTAAATGGAGGACCTAAAAAAACCCCGAAAGTTTTACTTTAAGAAATCGCGTGACATCGAGCGAGGAAATGTAGGCACCCACTATTGTTTTCATCCATCTAGCTGTTGCTCCCACTCGCTGAGTGTGTGGCTATGCGTTTGTCGTCGTGCATTGCTATGTTGACTTTGAGAACGAAGGCGTCCGCTGGTCCAGAAAGGGGCGATTATCAGGAAGGCAGCTGCAGTTGCTTGCTGACGTCCCCATCAGAAACCCACGGACCACGTAGTAACAGCTAGTTGTAATTCCCTTCCTGGCGTCCCTCAAATGCGGGCGTGCAGCTGTCAAAGATGGCTGGTCCTGTGAGGGCAAATGTCGTGTCCACAAACAGCTTGGGCTCGCCCGTTCCGCTCCGTGAGGACTCCTTCCCAGCACAATTCCTGCCTGCAGAAGAGAACAGAAAACGTTTGAAAACGTCACGACTCGCCACACAAACCCTCCGGCTGGTAGCCCGTTACGATATGTCAAGGACTAAAGGGCGGGCGAATTGCTCCCCATCAAAACAAATTACTCCCCATTCGATCGAAGTACTGCTCATTACACCGACTTAACCCGAAGCATTACCGAGTTACTCCGCATTACACTCAGTTACTCCTCGTTACATCAAATTTGTGTTACATCGAATCGTCCTAGCTACGCCAGATTAGACCCCATTTTGCCGAATCTCTGCGTGTTACAGGGGAGCGCTCCGCATTACACCGCATAACATCAAATTGTTAAACAAGGCATTATCCCGGATTTGTTTTTCTCTTCTGATTTTACTGCCGTTCTGTCCTGCCGCTGGTCATATCCGCCTTTGGTCAGAACCAAAGTGTGGGGTTTGTTTTAACAAAGCCATGTGCTGGGTACCTGATGACGTTTTCAAACGTGGTGGCTAGTTCATGGTTTAGGGACACCACAGGGACAGAAAGTGGTGGCAGCATCATTAAAAAACCAGAAATGTGACAAGTATCAAACGTTGTAAGCAGAAGATCATTTTTTTCTTGCTTCATGCGACCATCAAAAAATTTCATCAAAAACACGTGCAAGTCTTGAGAAACAAAGCTATCCGTTTCTTAAACACGGTTTTTGGAGGTTATTCTTCGAAAAAACATCTCGCGCTTAAAGCCCCATCCGAGGTAAAATGTTCAGTTGACTGGGCTCAAATGAGAGCAGCAAACTAATTGAAACAATCTGAGCGGATAATTCCTGTGTTCCGGAGACAAATCTTCGGTCATGCGCAGGCACAGAAACAAGTCAAAATCGTGACGAATTTTCCTTCATAGACACGCTTATGTTATCGAGTGGGAAAGCTAGTAGCATAGGCAAATAATGCGTGTCGATCTTTCCATATACAGGACAAGAGGCAGAATCATTGCTAATGGAATGGGTCTGCCAGCTGAAAGTGGGGTAAAAAAAATAGTATCTTGTCACAAATTAAATCCAGTATTGTCAAAAAACCATGCAGTCAAACTGGTCTTTAATCGCTTATTACCCTCTGCTGTTCACTGTATTGAGAATATCGAGTGTCAACTTCTCTTGAAATTTCCAGATTTCTGACGTCACTTGTCGTCTCCATTTTCAGTTTATGGTAGCTCGCGTTCATTTATTTTTCCAGTATTGTTTTCCATTGCCGGAGATGGGTGGGTGCGAGTCTCAATGTTTCTTCTGTGGCAGTGACATGTTTCAACTTACATTTTTATTTATCAGGACCCCCTGTGAAACACTAGATTGACTCTGCTACTATTATCAAATAAAAAACGAAAAACGAAACGCTTATCATTTAGGGGGGAAGGGCCATGATATAGGGATTATTTAGGACGTAAACCATGATACATTGATCATTCACGAGATAAACTATGACACGCTGCTATGACATACTGCTCGATTAGACTGGTTTGTTTGTTATTTAAAGTCCCTTCGCAAACTAAATGCGTTTCAGGACGGCTGCTCGTACAGGGGATACACTACGATACATTGATCAGTTAGGAGATAAGCTAGGACACATCGTTTGTATAAAACATAAGCTATTGATCATATAAGAAAATTAAAAACCATGACACGCTGCTGATTTCCGACATAAACAGTGACAAGCTGATCATTCATGAGAAAAACTATTACAAGTCCACCATTTTCCAGATAAACTAGGATTAAGTAGTCGTTTACGAGATCGAGAAAAATATTCTTGGCCCGTCGATTCTCTCGAAGGCGTGTTTAAATACACACAAACAACGCTCTCCACATCAAGTGGCCTCCCGGGGCACCAATGCGTTAAATCAATATCTGGCAAAGCCGCGGGCAACTGCCATCACCTCTGGATCTCCTCTTCAGGAATGCCAGCCAGTGTTAAAAATGTCCTGATTTTTTTTTAGAACGACAACAACGTACAAAAAGTCCAACCCTCCACAATAAATTAGTATTGAACTCACTTGAAAACGCACGAAGTGGTCTTAAGACCAGACGATGATGGGTTTGAAAAATCTCTGGAAACCAGCTTCAGAAGAGACATTGAAGCGATTTGATATGCCGGAGATCCTCAAGTGAGGGCGTAACAACACTTGAGATTATCAAGAGTCTTGATGTATATGAGATCAGGAAGTGACGTAACGTGCTTGAGATCTGATAGGGTATACTTGATACATCGACTAAATGGTCTGCTCAAGCCTCCAGTCCTTCACGAATATTTGAGAACGAAGATCATTCAGTGAGTGCAGCCAGAAACTGTGGAGGAATGAGACCTGACTCTGAAGACCATGGTTTAGAAAGTTGTTGCAAAGGTGATGGTCACACACCATTTTAGAGGAGGAAGTACTTACATTCAGAAAATTTGAGAGCAGTGAGCTGACATGCCTCCAAGATCTCGCAGCCGGCAGTGACGTCACAAAGAGGACCAGCAGCTGAGAACGCAGGGTGCTACCTAACTCTGACGTCACAACTCACTCGCAAATCCCGCTGTTATCTCGCTGTTATCTCGTTGTGGGAAAGCGGCTCCAAGATGGAAATGCACCCGTTCAAGTACATTTTACCACAGCAGAAACACTCTGACTAACAGCTCTATGTGATGAGTTATGCACAGAAGCACATTTCAGAACATTAACCAAAGAGATGTGGGGCGGGGGTATGAGAGTGTGTGTGTGGGGGGTGGGGGGTGGGGGGGATCCTCTGATACACAAATATCGCTGACGGGTTCAGCAGTGTCCCAAAACATCACTTTTCCAGAAATGAAACCTAAGCTTCCACTTCCTGCATATTTCAGAACGCCACTCTGCCATGCTAATTACAGAAGATATTTTAAGGAGCTCTGTCGTTAATAACATAATGCAGGAGGTGGAGAACTTTGCCCAAGGCGTTCGGAGCAGACCTCCTATCAGTAATTTGGGGTCGACGACGTGGGAGCGCATTTCGGTTTCCTGCCCGGGGATGGGGGAGAAAAGTGACAGGTGGAGTAGAGGGGGTGGGGGTGGGGCTGGGGCTGGGGAGGGAAGCTGGGGAAAGCCCTTTACCAGAAGGGATGCCATACAGCCTCATTATATAGTCCAGTTTTACCAGTGACAGGTCGCTTTCCTTTCCTGTTATCCAAAAAATGTTTCTGCCTAGAATGGCGTTTTCACCAATTAGTCTACAGGCGAGATGCGCTAGAATTTTACCAGGAAAAGTAGTGCGGCAGCGCTGCGAAGCTCCAGTTGAGATTTTCTTTTCCATTTAGCCTAATTAAGAGTCCTGAGCCACACACGGTTATGTCTGCATAGGCGGCAGTAGCTGCTCAACAATGTACTTCCGACTGCTTTCATGGCAATAATGTCACTGTTACCTCTCCCGTGAATTACGGGCTTAACTTGCCTGTCGGAAACCCCATTATGGCGTTTGGATTTAAATTATTTCATGCGTGCCTCTTGCTGAAGACTTCCTCTTCGTCAACGCTCGGTTCGACTTCTGTCCCTGCCCCTCCCAGCCCAAGTCCGCTGTTCAAGTGTACGATGTGGTGACTAACGGCGAGTGGTACGAGTGTACGATGTCGTGACTAACGGCGAGTGGTACGAGTGTACGATGTCGTGACTCGCGGCCAGTGGTACGAGTGTACGATGTCGTGACTAACGGCGAGTGGTACGAGTGTACGATGTCGTGACTCGCGGCCAGTGGTACGAGTGTACGATGTCGTGACTCGCGGCCAGTGGTACGAGTGTACGATGTCGTGACTAACGGCGAGTGGTACGAGTGTACGATGTCGTGACTAACGGCGAGTGGTACGAGTGTACGATGTCGTGACTAACGGCGAGTGGTACGAGTGTACGATGTCGTGACTAACGGCGAGTAGTACACGTCTGTGATGTCTATGTTTCAGTCCTTTTATTGACAGGCATTGCGTTTCCCATAAAAGGAAGATAGATGTAAAAAAAAAAAGGTTCATTCATGAGAAGGCACAGGCGGAGCGAACAGGTTTTAAAACAACTACGAAACGAGAAAGCGACAGAAAATGCAATCGGGGCTACGTTAATAATAAAACAAATGTGAAGGAGCGGGTTCGCTCCTGTAAACTTTCTTCTCTTTCTCTCTCCAAACCAAGGAAAAGACTTCGTCACAGGCCTTCTACATGTTATTTGAGGCCACCGCTGCTGCTGCACCTTCTCTTCTGCCCACCTCCCTGCCTGTACTGCCCAGTCTCGGCTCTCGTGACGCGGCGCGTTACATTGTCTGTACTGCGTCTCTCCTCGCTTCACCACTACTCTGAGGCGTGCCATTGTCGGTGGTGGTGGTGGTTAATTAGAGGGACACTGCTTCCACCTCGCGGTGATTTCACATTATTGGGGATGGGGTCCTATTACTAAACTTTGCACTGAAAGAACCACCAGACTGATGGCTGCAGTAAGATGGCCAGTGCGGACAGGCAGTTTAATGTGCGGGGAAATGGCCGAACGGAGTTTGCACAATGTTTAACTCCAGGAAATAATCCTGCTCTGCTCTTCCTGTTAGTGTTAAGGAAAGTTAAGTAGAGTGAGAAGGAAATAAAGATAATTACTTTAAAAGGCAGTTAAACTAGCTAATGTGAATGGATAAAGATAAGAAATATGCCTACAAACTAACCTAATCTATTAAGACGTTGGGTGAGTTTAGTATCTACATAGAGACACTTATCGGAATTGAAAAGCTGGACAAACTTCTCCTCCCGCCCCCCACCCTCTTGTTTTCTTGAAACCTCTAGCTGCTTCAGCAAGCCATCGTTTGCGATTTCACGCAGAAAAAAAAAATCAGAGCAGCCCCAGAAACATCTTCTAAGAGATTGTTACAGAAATTCGAGCTGTAGAATTGCATCAGTAATATGAGCGGCCTTCTTCCGAAGATGGAGAAAGCTCTAAAACTGTAATTTTAAATGTGTTCATTACTCGCGTTCCCCATTCCCCCCCCCCCACACACACAGTAAGCAGCAGCCATGAAGACTTGGTTCGTTCGTGGAAATTTGCAAAACTTTTAACCTTTTCCGTTCTGTTAGCTGGTAATAACAAGCCTATTTTGTAGTAAATTTGTTGAAAACACGCACCGTAGAACTGACCTGAAAACATTGGTCTGGAGGAAAAAAAAAGTAGAAGTGCCCTGCTTAAGTCCCTCTTTAGACTTTTGGAGCATAGCTATAGACAGCTCTGGCAGATGGCGCGGTGCAGTGTGAAGATGTCTCTAATTAATCACAAGGTGCAGTACCATATGTCGTGTGACTTCAAACAGATTATATCAGCTTACTTGTGGTCTGAAGATTTTGGTCGGTCAGTGACTGCACGGCTCAACCTCTCATGGAAAACAGAGTCCGTTTTTGCTGTAGCTAGGTTGCTAGTTTTGTTTTTAAAGGAGAACAACGCACGAACGCGATACTACAATGAGAATTTTGCTGCAAATGCTTACGCTGTATCTCCAGAGCTTTACACTCTAAAAAGCGTTTGTAAAAAACAGATACCAAAGTGAGGGATAAAGGTTAGTCCAGATTGTAATACTTTGTAAAAAAAAGCAGATACCAAAGTGAGGGATAAAGGTTAGTCCAGATTGTAATACTTTGTAAAAAAAAAGCAGATACCAAAGTGAGGGATAAATGTTACTCCACATTGTAATCCTTTGTATAAGCATTGAAGACGTTGTCCAGATTTGCAATTTTCTGTATGAAGATTAAAAGTTTAGTCCGGATTGTAGCATCTTTTGTAGACGTTGAAGCCATAGTAATAGATGTAATATTTAATGAAACATGGACAGTTTCTTTCAGATGAAAAGATTTTGAATAAACACCGAAAATATAGTCTGCAATGTCTTCAACAAATATGGAATGTTCAATAGTGATTGTAGCATACAGTAATCCCTCGTTTATCGCGGGAGATAGGTTCCAAGGCCGGCCGCAATAACTGAATTTCCACGAAATAGGGACACCATATTTATTTAATTATTTAAAATGTATTTGGACGTTATTTTTAAAACCTCCTTTAAAGCGGGAAGCCATGATTTGTCGTGTCCCTCCCATGTACCAATCACAGCCCGTGTTACAACGCACTTAGTCACCGAACTTGTTTTGTTGTTCTTAGACTAGGAAATACTACTACTATATTTAAAAACCCGCGAAGTAGTGAATCCGCGAAAAGTGAACGGCGAAGTAGCGAGGGATTACTCTATAGCAAATTGTAATATGTTGTACCTGTATGTTCACCCTTTTAATCTGTAAAGGGGCATAACTGGGTTAGGTGGAAACCATTTTTCACCGCGACGGTCAGAGAAAGTCACATTATTTTTGTGCGTTCAGACAGAAGTTAAACGAAGTGCGTGTCTGTGGTGGGGTGAGGGGAGGGGGTGGGCTTAAGATTTGCAGATAGCTTACTGGTTGTCGAAAATCATCATCCAAACGTTGATGGCTTCAAACAGACTGCTTGCAGCTGTAACAGTTAGACCTGCTCGCCTTTTGGAAAGACCAAGACTATTTGATTTTCCTGACATCGCACTGCATGCCGGATTGTGTGCTTAGACGTTATAACGATAGATAACTGCAGTAAATGGAATGGCAGCCAATGCAATGAGAGTAGCAACAAATGTTACTTCTGACTGAAACAAGTGCAGACCGTGACAGATATTAGCCCCCTTTTTTTTTTTTTTTACCGAACTGTGCTTTTTCTGTTTGCACAAAGAAATGCTTTTGGAGCTATAGTTATCGTTTCGATCTTAGAGCTTCAGCGACAAACAGGATAACAGAGATCAAAGTAAGACCTACAGCCTCGTTGAATTATTAATGTTATGATTATTATTATTATTATTTGCATTGTGAAATCGATTTTTCTCTACGGCCTTAATCAACAGAGGCTGACAGGCATTTCACTTCGTACACGCTAGGCAGAAATTAATCAAAAACAGGGTTACGCCCCCCTGCTAGTGATGCTGCAAAGGGGGATGACTCGTGCACGCTCGGAACAGCGTCAGACTAAAGCCCACATTACGTTAACAACAGGCGCTGAGCGTCATATTGCGTGAGCAACGCCATCCTGAGTTGGTGTCGGTCGCAGGGGTCATTCGTCTTACCAGCGATGATGTGTGTGCGCGCGTTTGAGAGCGTTTGCGGGTACTTCCAGATCTGACTTTACAGCCATTAGGATGACGACATGGAGAACGTTGTAAGATAATGCTAGATATTCATAGTTCATTCCTATACGATCAAGTTGCTCCAAGCTCTTTTTTTATATAGATATATATTCACATCAGCATATACATCTACATAATTAATATGAAGACATAAACTGAAACACCATCGTGCACCGCAAGCACGCAGTGGTGTGGATCCCAGTAGATTCTTGGCTGCCTCCTGTCAACTTCTCTCTACCCCTTGTTCTCCCCCCTCTATGTTTCAACCTATTTTCTGATGGTGTAATAGAAACGATGCCAGGCTACAGCTTGTGGAACAGCATGGGTGACTTATCACATAAACAGCGCATTACAGCTTGTTCTTGCTTTATTTTCGACTGAACTGTACGTTCCATGAGAAAAGGTTTCGCGACGTTCGGAGTTCCATGGGAAGAAGTTTAGTGACGTTCATGCCTTTATCCGACCCCTTTTCATCTGACATATCTTTATCTACGTAACTCATGTTTCCCACTGTTCCTACTTTCCGACTCGTTCACCATTAATTTTATTTCTAGCTCTTTATCTTACTTTACTCTTCCTTCTATAGTTCTACCCAACTCTCCTCTTATCCCCTTAACAACCCCCCCCCTCACCCTCTCCCGTTCCCAACCTCTTGTATAGGACACGCCCATCGATAGGCTGCAGGTATTGTCGCCATTGATTGGCGCCATACAACGATCTACTTCCGTCGGCCTCGGAGAACTGTCTACGTTTGTTCAGTTAAGTAACTAGTTTAAGCTGCGATCTGTCTGTGTCGTCCTGAAGATGGGGTACGTAATGCTCCGAAACCTTTTCTTTCTTTTGTGTGTTATTTTTTTTGAATGGTTAAGTTCCTTTGTTGTCATATTTACTTTGTATTCCTAGCAGCAGTCACGTGTTTCTTTTCATATCTTTATTTCACAGCGATGGTTGTGTGCTAAGCCGTTAGTGTCGAAAGAGACGTCATTAGCGTTACTTGTAAAAAAGATGATTGTGGGAAAGGATTTTTCCTTCGGAGTACAATTATGGTACAGTCCCGACCACTATCCTATTATTCTATGCGCACACCCCTTCTCAAAGAATGCCACCTAATTCCCTACGCGCAAATGTAAGTTCACGCTAACAAGAATTCGCGGGTTTCCTTTTCGCGTAAACGTACACTTGCACTGTGAAGCTGGCAGCTAGAAAGGGACGTGTATCTAACTACATTGCGAAAAATCGGCATTTACTCGGCATATGCGCGCGCTCCTCTTTACACAGCAGCAGATTTTCTCACTTTGATCCTGATAGCTATAAAAGAACATACCTCTAATTACCTATGATCCTTTAGTTGCCTTGATGATAATCTGTACCGCCTTTGGGAATCGAGACATGCGGCTTGTGTGATAACTGAAAAACGTCTGTCGGCAACAACAACTCGAGACAGCCGATATGGGGGATTGGCACAGCAGAAGTGCTGCCAAACATGCTGTGTTTGCTGCCCACAGACCTAAGTGTCCGCGAGCTGGACGTGTGCAAACAACAGGTCTGGTGTTTGCTAATGGGCTCACGTCCAAACATCTGTACTGACGCGGGTCTGAGGCGAGTTCATCCTGACGTGATATCGTCAATCCCGTCAATGGAACCCGGCGACCAGGAATCATGCAAAACAGATACCCACACGTCGTCATTTCCTCTTGCGTGTATCGATATCCAAACTCGGCGATTTCCCCTAAGTATCGACTAAAGGTTTCCGGTTCTTGCCACTGTCTAGGATGCACGGTGTGCCCTTGGCGCTGAATGTCAATTAGTTACAGGCTTGTAGTCTGCCAGGCCTTCCAACTGGCACCAGCCGGGTGCTGCCAGGAAGAGGAGGGACACAAGTAGCGCGTGAACAGCCCTCACGCCCACGTTTGATGTCGCCGAACACGCTTCGCTCCCCCCCCCCACTCCACGCAAACAATGGAGTTTCATAGATATCTCCGGAGCTCTTCTTCACTCCACGCACTGACCTACCGATAAGCAGCGGCTGGGTTCCACGCCAGCAGACCATGTTCAAGAGATTTGACGCTTCGCGAACATTTCATTTAATTACCCGGAAGCCGCCCTGATTCAGGTCAACAGACGCCTTGTGATTTAAAGTGTACGGGTCCTAATTCTGACCACGGAAACCGCAGTTTTCGCGAAAAAAAAATTTCGCACCCCAAAAAACTCACCTACTTTCCGCTGAGGTGAGCTGTTCTGAAAATTGCATAAGAGGGTAACATAAAAATGTTGGAAAACCTGGGAGAAAAATCGCCCGAGAAGCCTGGCGAACGAAAGAGTTCAGTAAGGCGGAGAAAGGCGCTGGGCAGCAATAAGATGCCAGAGGAAGTGATGTGACGAAAATGAAGAGCCAAAAATTGGAAATTAACGATGAGCAAAGGAAAGAAATCTGAAAGGAACAAAAAATAAAGGAAGAAACTCGCAAGGGAATAAATGGATTTTTAAAAGAATATGGTGCCCACAAACAAAGGGATATTCGGATAATTGTAAAGTCCTAGGGTTTTTTTTGGGTGTTAATGGTGCCAGTGAACAATGGTCGAAATACCGAAGAACGAACTAACAAAACAAGACAGAAAAAACATTATGTTTTTAATTCAGTCAGCAGGAAGGTGAAATATTTGGCCACCGCGCCATTTTCGCATTTAATTTCAGCGTCAGCAGGGATGCAAGCGGCAAAATAAAACCCTGGATTAAAACAAAAACCTTATGGCTGTGCTTTCACTTACATAAAGGTTAAGGTTGTTCCGTGACCTTAAGGTCGTAGGGGAATTGGGGGGGGGGGGGTGCATGAGACCATCGTTCGGCACTTCGACTGTTGCACCCAGAAGCTCACAGGAAGCTGAGGCGCAACAAAGGAAAGGCAGCAAATATTCACGAGGACAACGCTCCCGTACCCGCGTAGTGCCTTAAGTTCTTCTACTCTTCCTGGCGTTACAATCGAAGTTGTCAGATATTAAACAGAGCCTTCAGAAAAAAAACCGTATTCGGAGGCAACCTTTGTAAGCCTTGGTCCTTCCTCTTTCCCATGCCTTTACACTGTTCCTACCTCACAACCACCTTCCTCGTCGAAAAAAAACCCCCCAAAAAACCCAAACCTGGATAGCATCCCTGGGAGAAAGATTCCCAACCCCTAACTCTCAGTTCTTAAAGCTCCACAAGGAACGTACGTGTTCGCCGGAAATAAAAACTGATAGCCAAGTCCGAACAAAGACAAGACGTTCCGCTTCAGGTTGATTCAGTGTTGGGGAGTTCGCTACGCCTAAAGACATGTCTTTCCACGGGTTTGTCTATTCTTCCTGCCCATAAAGGATATCCCCCCCCCCAAAAAAAGTGTAACGTCATACACTTTATTAAAAAAGCAGGCAAGCAAGCAAGCAAACGAACCAAAAAACACACACAGATAAATAAAATGATTAGCTTCTAGCAGACAGGTGATCTCAACAGGTACCTGGTTCTAGCAGGTACTAGAGTTACACGTTCTAACAGATTCAATAACCGCGACATCCCCCCGCCCCACCCTACCCACCAGCTATAACTGCGAAATTAGTAAGTATGAACGTGCCCATATTAGGCTAGAAACATTTCTAGTGGGCTAATGCTTGTTCTGGCATAATCCTGTAAATGCCAGCAGCTGTGCAGAGCACGCAGACTGCGTCCGTTTTTGCTGTAAGATTGCCACAAATAGTGCTATAATATAAACTTGATCTATACTGGTAAAAATAAGGAAACAAAGAAAATAAATCCTGCTGGATTCTCGCGTCCTTTTTCACATCGCGAATAGAAAGCCCAATGTATAAGTTTTGTAAAACGTGACAAACAGATGTAAATGCGAGGTCATGAGTGGGCAGTATCACCGAGAAGGCCTTAAACCACAAACAAGCAGACAAAACCCAAAAGTAAGAAAAAATAAAAAAAACGCTCGTCCGAAAACTTTTTAAAATTGTTTTTGAAGAATTAAGTCATGCCGCTATAGCTCAATCCCACAGAAGACGTTCCAGGGAAAAAAGTCAGTCCTCGATTTGAATCTTTGACAGCAATTTCAAAACTAAAAAATAAGTTTTATAGGAAAATAACCAGGAGCATTAGGTATCTATCTTTGGAGGTGATGTCACTATTTCTTCAAGAAAATCTAAACCTTTTAAAACTAGTTTATTAATACATCAACATGCAGTTACAATTGGCATTAGCATACAGTTACAATATTGGTATATAAAATAGAAAGATATATATAGAGAGAGAGAGAGAAAGAGAGAGAAAGGAAACATGTACAAGAAAAATAACATTTTGAAATCTAAATCTGAAATATAAACTTTGACATTTTCTGTGGGCAAAAACAATAATCAATTAAAACACCCGAGAAAAGAACACAAAAACCCAATTAACAGCTTAGTTAATTCCATAAGAAGATGATAAAAATGTGTGGGATCTGAGAGCCCACGAGAGAATAATTTACAGATCCGATGACTAGGTTATGCAACTGCTAAAAAGGAGTGGGTAGTTAGTGGCGGGGGAGGGGGAGGGGCTAGGGGAAGGGGAAGGGGGAGGGGAAGGGGAAGGGGAAGGGGGAGGGGAAGAACAGGGGAAAAAAGGTCGGAAATCACCAGCGTTTAGATCTCAGGCAGACGCCTCGCTTTCAAGAAAGAGGACCCGTGATGAAAGAGCTTTAAGAATAGAATGTGTTTGTAATCATAATGTCTATAAGGAAGGTCTACTTGCTTTATCCTTCCTTCACGTCCCCCGTCTGCTGTCCATTCATCAGCGTTGTTTGAAATTGTATCCTAAAACTTGAGAGAAGGTCTAGAAGGATGACTATCGACCTACATTGGCCATGTTGTAAACACGTCTGAGACAAAGGTAATATAACACATACGCGGACGCTGTCTGTCTTAGTTTTTTTTAAATCAACCTGTTTTTGCTGTTATTTGTAAGTTCTACTTGTAGATTTCTAGTCTCGTGTCACTTCATGAACTTTTTGATTTTAGTGCTTTTAATGTTGGATTCAATTCCAGTCTTTGTTCCTTTTCTCCAACCCCCCCCCCCCACCCCCCGCAATGTTTTTTCTGTTTTTGCATCTGAGACTTTTTGAAAAAACCAGATAATCTCTCTTTCTCCCACAATCCCCGTTTCTTCCCTCCTCGTAATCCCAGCTTGCTGTTCGCGAGCGGAGATCGACTCCGGGCCCCCTACCATGTTCCATAGCATCAGCTAGTGCGAGACTGACATGCAGCGACTGAATAAAAACACGAATGAATGAAAAGAACGGTAAGGAATTAATCCAACCGTCGACAAAAAAACAAAAACAAAAACAAAACAAAAACAAAGAAAGAAAATGTTGCGATTTAATGTTTTTGCAAAAACCCGACCAGACCTTTTTTTTTGGAGACAAAATGTTTCGCTATAGTTCCACCGACAAAAGACCAGCGGGTACATTTAGATCGAAATAAATCAGATAAAACTGCTGACAACGGCTGGATTAATTATCGCTGTTTTTATCGCACTCAATCTAACCTTGCCAAACGTGGAGGCATGCATCGTTCTGTAACAGTGGCTTACAGTCCTCAGCGAACGCAGAAGGATCTACACTGGGTGCGGCTGCAGCATGACGTCATTTGGACTGGGCAGCGGGGGCGATCAGAAGTCTACTCAAATACACGGATGCAGCACCATCACGTCCGCCCGCCGCCAGCCCATATATGGGTAGGTGTCTTCAGACAAACAGCGCGTCAGGAAAGCGGGTCCTCGTGCAGATATTGTAGTTTACCGTAATTATTTGCGAGTAATACAGAAATTGAAGTCAGTAAATTTTTGTCTAATTCTGAAGGTCTCCCAGTAGCGGTGTACACGCAACAGTCAGATTTTCTCTACTTCCTGAGTTATTCCCAAGTATTTAAAAAAAAAGGTGAACGAAAAGATTTAAGAGGCTGTATGCCAGCTGCCTCTCTGATCCGCAGCGCTATACTCTTAATATTAGGTTCCATCGTTTTGGATATCAAGGCCGAATCCTTCAAGATCCTTCCGAAGCAATATTCCTACATTTGTTATGCATTTCTGGGTGATGAATTTGATACTTTATTTGCACAGGTGCATGTATTTCCATGCTTAGAAATCAGCGGAGACAAAATGCCGCTCCATGCTGCGCGCCAGAGCAGTGCCCGTCCTCTGGTAACAACTGTCCACAGAATAATCCAAACAGAATAATCTTCGTCTTGGATTGCAAATGCTGTCTGCACAAAAATCATCCGCAATCAATGAGCAGGGCTGTGATGACGGCACAGATGGAAACCAATGTAACGTGCTGGTCGATGAAGCTGGCGAAGGACAAGCCGCTTGTGAGGTCTAGCGACGTGAAGTTACAGGTGCAGCTAGCGGTTAGTGGGACTAACTGGTCCTAAAAAGCGATATGTTTGAACTACACAGGATATATTGTTATTTCTACAGGTTTATGTATTGCTGCTGGTTAGGTTCTTGTCTGCACAGTCCGAATTCTTACCTGGGTACGGTGCGGTATCTAGTTTCCTGCAATGACCAAACATCTTATACATAAGCCGTGATGACCAGCATCTTGAAACATGAACGTATGAGCATGAACATGAATATAAACATGAACATGAACTGAATGAGTTTGAACCATTACCTTTAAAAGCGGCTCACACTTATACTCGTTTGACTTTTTTTTTACACTCTTAACTTGCCTTCGTTTCCTGGTTGTCGATATTTCTCTATCATTTTGTGCCATGATGTTGCTGGAGTAGACTTGAGAAAAGTCGGGTTATTGTTGTTGTTTGTTTGGGTATGTGCTTCCGTTGGTGTGTGCTTTTTACTGTTTCTTTTTATCGTTCTAGCTTTGAGTGTGTAGAAGAACAGTGAATTCCTGAACAGCGATAAAAATAAATGTAAGATATTTGCGGCAACCCGCACGGTCTGCTAGTCAGGGAGTGTGGCTGCTGTAGTTTTCGTTGTTTTGTCTGACTAAATGCAAGAGCTGATAGTCATTTATGACCCGATTTTTTTGGTGCAGGGCGAACAATGATTAAATTAATTCTGCAGCTGTTCTTCCTTTAATGTGACACTCGATGCACTGGCTTCTGTCACAAGCCTAATTAGTCATCCACTTTCCTGACAGGACTTATTAACCATCCATCTTGATCATATTCCTTGCCAGTTATTAACCTTCGCTACCTTACGGTATACATCGATAGGCGGGCAACTGGGGCTTTCTAACCCGGACAAAAGTTTCCTTTTTTCCCCTCAGCATCTGTCAAAGTCATTAAAAAGTAAATTTTGTCCCTTGGTCTTTTTCAGCTGTAGGGGAGTAGGGGTGTATGGGACCCAACTTTTCTGTGGGCCAGCATCGTGGGGGTGGGGGGCAATCTCTGTCCCTTCGCTGCCTTACCTCCCCTGGCCCATGCTAAGTGCAATGAACCGGCCCTTCGGGTTACTTAGGCCAGCGCTCTGACCACTCAAGCATCCGCTTCTCCAGCTATGTAGTCAATGATACAGTGGTACCTCAGGTTACGAACTTAATTCGTTCCACAACTCGGTTCGTAATCTGAAATGTTCGTAAGCTGAAACATTGAAATCAGTGAAATAGAGACGATCCGTTTCAAGATGAAAGAATCGTTCCTTTTTATTAACATCCAGTCGTTTACCTGACAAAACGCAAAGAATATGTGTACTTCGCGTATTAAATAAAGAGAAAGAAAACACCAAATAATTTAAATGTAAAATGAAAAAAAACAACTGAAGACAGTGCCACTGCTAAGAAATCTTTTACTGCTGTGTAGGAAGGTCAATGAAAGCGAGGCTGCGCACGCGTGCAAAACTAGGCTACTAGGCTACTAGGCTAGTGCCAAGCGATGTTGGTACTGCGTGGCCTTCGTTTGTACTGTACGCGATCGTTTGTCTCCAACGTTAAACCTCTCTCTCTCTCTCTCTCGCCTTCGTTCGTAACCCGATGCACATTTCGTTACCCGAGACAAAAAATTTCCCCGAAGTGGTTGTTCGTAACTCGAATTGTTCGTGACTTGAGTTGTTCGTAACCCGAGGCACCAGTGTATATCCCAGCCCGAAATCCATAACATTTCCATTAAACGGCTGTGTGCCTGTCCTGCAAACCTACCTTCCGAAGAAAGCGACCTTGAAAGTGGATCGGGAAGAAGGTTACTGAACTATAACAGAAGCAAGGGTCACGGAAACAGCACCAGAAGATGGTGACGACTGATCAGGAACAACAAAATATAGAGAACTGTTTCGAGAAGGGAAAAAAATCCGGATCGCGAAAAACCAGCTGGAAATTTCCGATTGAAATGCTGCGAGTGGACGTGCAAAATGTTATTAGCGTGCGTCTTATGCTGATCGTGCCAGGTTGCGAAAACTCAGCAGTTCCCAACCCTCTTTTTTTGTTTGATATTTTTTATGATTTAAGAGACTGGGAAACGATAGCCTCTGTCTTATTTCACCGATACCGTAGTAAACTTGATATGGCTGAAAGGATAAAAAAACTTTCCTTGACCTGCACCCGTTGTGTGCGTCGAGGGATGGGTGGGTGGGTGTGGGTGAGTGTTTGTGTGTGGGTGTGTGTGGGTGAGTGTTTGTTTGTGGGTGAGTGAGTGTGGGTGAGTGTGTGTGTGTGTGGGTGTTTGTGTGTGGGTGAGTGTGTGTGTGTGTGTGGGTGTGATTGTATATGTGTGCAGGTGCGTGTACTCTTGCTAAGCGCCTAATGGACGTTATTGTTTGCATGTTATTGTGTGGATGCTATTGTTCAAATAAAGTTTTTTGTTC
>SMGT01012132.1:273806-296857 GCA_004794575.1 Lanistes nyassanus | reverse complement strand
GAGTGAAGTGGCTCTCTGATGCCAGTGAATTTCATTTCCGAGCTGGTTGATGACCCAGAGCGTCGGGTTTGCTCTATTCACTCCGAGGACCGTGCCAATCGCTTTCTGCCCACAAACCGCTTTGAGCGATAGCATCTGACAGGCATGAGCGCGACTCACCTCGCACACAAGCTGTGGTACTGCCAAGCCAACAGCCGGATCTGGTGACACCTGTCTAGAGCTGCGCAGTCACTGCCTGGGACAGCCGGGGTGCGCAGAGTGAGTGGATCAATTACCCATACTGATCAGCAGTGACAATGGCAGCTGCTTTGGATAATTTTCGGTATCCAGACACTTTCGTTTCTATGGACGATAACTTGTACTGCTTATTAAAATGTTGTTTCAGTTTGGGATATGTGAGTTTTAGTAAATTTTTGAAGTAAATTTAATTTGTTTGTTTCTACACCCTTTCATTCTGCTGCTTGTCTCTTCCCCTCCACTCCCCCCACCCCCACCCCTTCATTGACATCACTCTGTGCAAGTTGACAAAGGTGAACGGTTTATTGTACATTTACATTCCAATACTCCTTATGGCTGAAAGACTAATAACGAGAATTTAAAAAAAACTGTTCCATGTACTGAAGACTGAACAGGTCTCTCCGGTTTTCTGAAGCTGAGATATTGCAGGGTAAACCACACACCGGAACGAAATGTTCACTTTGCTAGTGCGTGCGTGCGTGCGTGCGTGCGTGCGTGCGTGCGTGCGTGCGTGCGTGCGTGCGTGCGTTGCTGCCATGTGGGGTCCCATGTAAGGGCTCAGCCTCCCTCAGGCTGCTAGGCTGTTATGACCTTAGTAAAAGGCACTTGATACAGTTTTAAGCTCATAACTGGAAACTGGGGTTCTGCAAGGGATGAGAAACAGTAGTGAAACACACAAGCAAATCAAATATTCCCGTTCTGTCATGTCACGCCACTGGAAGCCACTGGAAGCACCCCCTGCTGTAGAAAACTGGAAACTCTTTTGGCTGCGATGCCAGAGTCGCTAGAAAGGCGGTGAGAGGCGAGTAGGCCTACACACTCCGGCAACTGCAGTGGCAGGTGGTGAATGTAGCGCATGATCATTTCATACCATTTAATTTGCCATCACCACACATATCTTACAAAACTCCTCCATCGTTTTAAGCTGCTTTGTACTGTCTAATCTTTGGAAATATTCATATAAAACTAGTCTGTTCCCTGCACAATGCACATCCCCACTAGCATGTGGCATTCACATACATTTTTTTTAGCTAGATCACACCGTATTATCTATCTTACTGAAAAAAGAAAGTCTCGGGTAATCGATAATGTCCTAAGTACTCTCCATTTGTCTTCAGATTGCTGGTCTAAGAAATACGAATGAGACTCCTCTCCTACGTTTCAATGTAATGCAATTTTTCCATTTGTATTTTTATTCGTCAGTTTAATTGAAAATTGATCATCCCTCGCTAGAAGACTTAAAGTAATCTCCGGCAAAGTAAATACTGGCAAGTTGTAAGCATTTCTTTACGAGGACAAAAACAGCTCAATAGAAAAGCATCAAACATTCAGGCTCTCATTCAGCAAAATCGCTTGCATTTCATGAAGGAATCTTTCCAGATGTTTCCCTTAAGCTGACAAGGGGCTGAACTGCTTTTATCGCTAAACATTTAGTGACTTTCGGGCAACATCTAGCCATCAATCTTCCAATGAAAGTCTTTAGTCCGCCGATCAACATCAGTTGTCTGGCTTCAGAAGTGAGAATTTCGCTCCTCGGGTGACCTGATGTACATGTGTCAGCCGACCTGATGTTGTACATGTGTCGGGTGACCTGATGCTGCGTGTGTCAGCTGACCTGATGTTGCACATGTTTCAGCCGACTTGGTGTTGCACACGTTTCAGCCGACCTGAAGTTGAGTGTCTCAGCCGACCTGATGTACATGTGTTGGCTGACCTGACGTTGCGTGTGTCAGCCGACCTGATGTTGCACACGTGTCAGCAGACCTGACGTTGCGCAGGTGTTAGGTGACCTAATGTTGCGCGCGCGTCAGCCGCCCTGGTGTTGCACATGTGTCAGGTGACCTAATGTTGCACATGTGTCACACGACCTGGTGCTGCACATATACGTACATATAAACTTGTACCAATCCATGATATATTTCCTTCTGCGTAATCGTACCAAGATGAACATGTTTGTTCTTTGGACAAGCATTCCCTGGTTGACGCATCTTTCCTCCTTGTATAAACATACGCGAGATAAACGTGTTTCTTCTCCGAATAAAAATACTTAAGACAAAGCTGGGTATCCGTCTTTTACTTAAACTTACAAGAGACAACCGTGTATTTCCTTCATACAGTCACTTTTTTGTCCGGTAGGGCTAATGATTGATATCATAAATTTGGTTATAAGTTGTTTGCTAATAATCTTGATTACTGTTCTAAGTTTTAAAAATCTAGGTTAAGCTTGCATTTGTTCCGATTGTGCAGGGTCAAGCGGACCTGTTTCAGAGGGATAGTTCAGACCTCCTATCCCACCCAATTAAGCTTTCCGGAGTTGTCCAGCTGAGACCTGGGCGACTGGACAGTTTAAGTGTTAAGGCGAGGGAAGGCGTTGATTTGACTCGATTACTCTGGAATGGAAGGAGGTTTCATCAGAGGGCCAATGGCTAGAAATGTTATCCCCAGGTTATTATGGGTCAAGGGTCAATATCGAGCAGGGAGCTGAATCACAATTTGGTCTCTAGGTTGTGTTGTTAACAACTTATGCAGTTGATAGTAGTTCAGTGTGAACTAACTGCCCATAGAGTTACGATAGGTACATGAACAGCTTAGAACTGCGTGAATATCTCAACTCAGGCTTCTCGATTTCGGCAGAGCTAGACGGGTTCTCCTGAGGTGTATACAAATTTTACTTTTGGAATAAAACGTTGCCTTTTGCTTTCTTGCTTACTAGCAATGCCTTTCCGCTTTGTCTTTACTGGAAGCCATTTGCTACTTCTTGGCTGAAAGGCCTTTTGCTACTGCGAGCCGCTGAGTTGGCTTTTGTGCCTAGTGCTAGTGCTAGGGCTCTGCATCAGTTAGTTGCTGTGCTGCAGCTGTTCTCCAGGATTTGTGGGATTCCCGGGGGACTGTGCATAAGACCATCTTGGACGCGTTTCCTCTGCCGTGGAAAGCTTCTGCACTAAAGGGGAGACGAGAAATCACGAATGTAAAAGACGTGACTGAGTTGAAAGAAAAGGGAGGCAACTGTTTAGAGTGAGAAGCAGAAGTCTGGTCTACCTGCTGATCGCAGAACGAACTTGCGTACGACGAGTTCAGAGGATGACCTGGAGTGTCACAGCGTGATATCAACGCTAGTGCCTGCCTATTGCCGCTATGTTACCGCTTCGGAAAGGACGCTTGTGAGCAGCTTGACAACAGAAAGTACATGCTGTTATCAGGGGAGGGGGGAGGATATCACGATGGAGCCTCCCAGCAAGTCATCGTTAGACAAGCAGCGAGAAGCCCCTTCTTTGGTACAGCCTACCTATTGTCGTCCTTTCAACGTCGATCGTGAGAGCGAGTGTGAAAGTGAGGGATTAAACGACACGTTAGTAGAAAAAAGAACTACACGAGCAGACGACACTTTTTTTTCACTTATAATGTACAGATTTGCATAAAATGTCGTATGCATCCTGGTTCGAGCGGAGTGGGCATAGGATTAGTCATAATAGTGGGCAAAGGCATGTTTACCACGCCTTTTGTTTTCTTGGCGGTAGAAAGGACGTGGTCACAACCCGAGTTTAGGCCAGGTCACGGCCTCAACCCTGGCTCTTCTGAATGTCACGGTCTCGGCCGCGCCTCTAGACAGACGCTCATTTTCTTGGGCATTTTCAGGCGCCACACGGGGGATGATCAGGAGCCGAAAGAAATGTTTATCTTTTCATATTAAGCCTTTTCTATTCTTGCCCAGTTGTCATGCATATTCATGATTTGCAGGAACGCTTTCTTCAGCTAATCCTATCGGCAGGGAAGAGCCTGCAAAATCTGGCCAGAATCGGCTCGCATTAAATGTTATTTAGAAATCCAAATGCAGGATCTCTTCCGTTGTCCTCATCAACACAATCAAGTCGCTTCAACCATTCTGTCTTGTAGATGCAAAAAAAAAAAAACCCGTCAAATTTATTTTATTTGTTTTCTTCTCGTCACGATCAGTGCAAGGGACCCTTATCAGTTTCTAAGGACAGTCAGCAGATCACTCGGCAAGCAGAGTTACTACGAGATGCAGAAGAAGCTAGCACGCTAGACAAGGATCAATACAATCTGTTCTCTGTCCCTGAGTGCACCGCTCTGTGCAGCCAGATAGTAGCATGGTGAGAATTAAGCGCTTCTGCTTAACTTGGAGTCTCCGCTTTAGTCCCCTCCACATCTGGAAGACTGCACATGTCGGCCCAAACAGAGTCGTTCATTTTAGTTAAGCTGTCAAGGTTATTTTCACAATACCAGTTTGGGACAACACCCTCTGAATGCACTTTCCCGAGCAACAAATCCTGCACTAGGAATGCAGTGAGCAGCTTTTAGGCTGAGACACACGATATGAGAACTTATTGTTTACGATTTGTTTTTCACATCCTTGCCGTTTTAACGTCATTTAAGTAGTATTCAGGGGCTGCAGTTCATATGAGAGTTGGGATGCCTGATAACTATGCTAACTGTAGCAGCTCTGTTACTACCCTGACGTCACAAGTGAGAGTTTTGTTACAGCAGCAGACGTTTGAAAGCTTTTGCGTTACGAAGAAACTAAACCATTCCCCCGGTTTCTGCAAGGTAACACCTCTATTAAATGAACATAGTAATCTGAAAATACTTCGGGATTGTGATAAACCTCGATGAGCAATGCTCCTTTTCTCTCAACGGAGAATAGTTTACTTTCCCTGAAATAATGTCGTCAACAATATGTGGTCTGAAAAGCGATGGAAAAAAAACTGATTCTTTGGGATACGGCAAGTCTTGAATCACAGAGACATGCAGCCAAATATCATCAATACACAACTGATGTAAGCATATGTATCAGTAAATTTTACTTTTTTTTATCATGAAAGTAAGTACTGTAAACAGAATATTCACGTTATTTTCAGCATCAGAAACAGCTCGAAATCAAGCTCTAAATAATAATAAAATAGAAGACATGTTCTTCAGTTTATTTTAGTCTTATTCCAAAAATGTTTTTAAAAAGCTGCATTCAAACAATAATTACCATAAAGAGAGCACAATTCTGAACCATGGTATTTTTTACACCCATCTGTGACTGAAGGACGATCTGTTTCCCAACCTGTTGGTCAGTGTTCCGTTCATCTCTCCCTCTATTTGTGTGTGTGTGCTTCATTGTTTTCACTAGAGTGTCTGTGTCCCTCGTCCGCGCGAAGTGTGCATAAAATGTGTTTTCGCGCGTTAAAAATCCACATTTTATTTATTTATTTATTTTTATTCAATGTGGTACACGAACACTTTATATTACTATAAATCTATCCACGCTAGGATACTGAAACTAAAAGATCTTTTGTTTTGTGTGAAGTCGTAAGAACACTGATAAAAAGCATCGTTCCTGTTCCAGTTCTGGTACACCTTATTCCATGTTATTAGAATACAGATGGAGGATGTGCAATGGTCAACGAACGCATCTTATCTAAAGCCAGCAGCCTGTTGTGTCTGCGGTGACAATTGCGTCTCTAGTCCACTATTTCTTTCCTGCAAGGGAAGCTCGGCCTTTCCTTAGCCTTCTGCTGGCTCCCAACACACGTGTTACCCTTTCTGACCCCAGCGCTGGACTGCGCGTGTCCCCCTTCCCCCAGGCAAAGTGAACAACAACAATACTGTTATTAAAGCCTACAGTTTTTCGCATTGTCCCCTTCCCAAACAACCCTCCCCCGATCCCCGCCCCTTCTGAGAGGACGTTGAAGAAAGTCGAGGTAAACGCTTAACACACTATCCGAGAGTAACAACAAATAAAGATCAAAACAGAAAAAATACAAGAAAAACAAGTGACTGCCGCTTGGAGGAAAGTCCAAATTAAATTAAAAACAAGGGAACTGGACCAAGCTAAGACATGACAAAGACAAAGACAATCTACATGTTTCGGGGCTCTACCCCTTCATCGGGACGACACAAAAACGACGAAAACACGACGAAAACACGAAAAAAGAAAAAGACTTAGCTGCAGTTGATGTAGCGCGTGGGCTGGATAGTAGGAAAAATGTTTCAAAACAGAAATTGTGATGCAGTTAAGTCCGTAACTACTACACAGACTGAAGACACCGATACGGGAGTTCAGTCGTCTGTGTTTAAAGTGCCAAAACAGGAATGACAAAAACACACACACGCGCAGATCCAATCAACGGCCAGTCCGAAACTGTTTAATACAACGCAAATAAATGAATTCGTTAAATGTCGATCAATTCTGAAGAATTATTCTTATCGGTTTGGAATCGTTGTCTTGATAATCTTGGCGCTTCTATTGTTCACATCCCTTTGAGGGGCTCCAAACGAAGGTCGGGTGATTGACATATTTATTCTGCATCCACCCGTCCCAGAAATCTGTCACCAACCGTCAGTCAGGACTGGACAGTGGTGCAGTCATCTGCCGTGCGGGTCACTATCGACAGATTTCAGTACCGCGACAACAATTGCTGTGGGCCCTGCCATTATAGCCCACAGCGAGGCTTCCTGTTGTACAGTTCCGTTCAACCGCAGATCATATCTCCATTAGCTTGCTTTCGATCGACAAATAAATATCTGTGTTGCATACGCTGTTGCGTGCGTGCGTGACATAGTTATACACAATCATGCATACAAAAATGCAACCAAACCATCTTTGTTTAAGGTGTCAGATACAAGTATATACATGAACACCCAGAAAATGTACATGCTGCAAGTCTTTGTCCCCCCCCCCGAGCTTTCTCTTTCCCTCCCTCTCTCTCTATCTCACTCACTCACGTAGAGATACACGTGCGCAGGGTGCGTTCTGAACATACAATCACTTGCAAGCATAACTTCTCGCTGGCACGCACACACGCGCTTTCCATAGCTCCTGCATCTGCCATCAGAAGTGACCCAATAACTGACGATCGATGAATACCGTTCAGACGGCCACAAACGTATGTACTTTCTTCCCATTTTTCGCATTTAACGCATGAATCATCTATAAAATTGTTACGCATTTTCTTCAAAGCCGTATCCGGATTTTTTCCAATTAACATTTTCTGTGGAGACATTACTTTTTTAAAAAAAATAAAAAACCATAATCATCTGATTTAAAAAAAACCCACTCCATTATTATGTTCCGGAAGAATCACACAACGGTTTGAGAGCTGAGTGGGTCCACGTAGTGCACAGTGTTAGGTTTGTCAGTAAGACTCGCTGACTGCCGGGAATCGACAATAAGTCTTGGACATTGCTTACAGCAGGAGAACGAAAATCAGCTTGACTCCGCCATATTCAAGATGTTTGTGTTTGTCGCAAAACTGTGAGCAATTAAAAACAAAACACATCAACCAAACCCAAACGAAGCATGTAACTTAATTCTGTGGGCACAGAGGAGATGAGGTGAAAACTTTTAAACGAAGCATTCTGCCACAGTTTCACAACATCCCGCCCTTTATTATGTTATAACGAACGGAAATTGGCTGGATCTCAGGCTGCGGGCCTTACAATTCCGTATTCCGTGTGACAGAAATGAACAGGTTAAGAGATCTACGACCATTTCATTTCGTATTCCATTAGCAAAAAGAAAGTTTTTTTTTCTTAGTGGTGGACAAAAATCGACTGCGCAAATAAAACGATAGTCAGAATAATGTCCGCAGGTTCCTAGAGGATGTGCCTGGGGATAGTGAGAAGGTACCCACTGTTTAGTTAATGTGATCCCTCTGTAACGAATCTCTGCTGTGCCCTCTTGAGGCCCAGGCCAATGTCAGTAACCTTAATATCTAAGGTTTAGTGTAGATGACGGGGTGTTCAGTAGCTTCCATATATTTGTAACAAAGGGACTTTCGACGCAAATTAAGCTCCTTATCTTAGTGTCTTTAAAATTTCTTCAAAGAATTAAAAATTTTATTTTATATGGCTGTAAAAACTTCAGAAATTGTTTTAAACTAAAAAATATTTAATGTGCGTCTTCGCAATTTACATGGTAATATAGTCGTTTCACTTTGGTTATAAAACCTCTTAATAAGTGATCATTATTCGAGATAACATTTCTGAGCTTCGAGATATGGTAACATATTTCCTCCACTGTCATTTGCTCGCAACCACAGGGACGGTTTTTTTCGTCTTAATTTCTGCCGACCGTTCGCACTCAGTCATTACACTGCCTTGGAGAAAACTCTGCTATTTAAAGCTATTTTTGTGAAAAAGCCACGAATTTTCCAAGCAGATTTCCACCCGTTTTCTCTGCCCTGGGGCAAGAATTAAAACAAACAAACAAAACAAAACAAAAGAGCAAACAAAATATAAATAAATAACAAACTCAAAACAAAAACCAAAAAAAAAAAAACGGAGAAAAATCCAAGAAAGACTTTTAAAATATCCTAGCTTTTGATACTTACGATTTACAGCTGAGACGGTGGACTTTGGCGCATAATTGTGCATGTATTAATATATACATACACGCAACGTAAACAGCATATATATCTATATACCGCGTGTACGTACACATGGCCAAAATTGCATATGTAATATATATATATAGAGAGAGAGATAAAGCTAAGATCTGATTTCTTTTCAGATTTTGCCAGAAGACATACAGATACGCACAGATACAGATACGCACAGACGCGCACAAATCGCAAATAATGGTCTGAGTTGCCTCGTATCTGGCCACACTGTTCTCTCTCTTTTCCTGCAAGGGGTGGGTGCCAGGGTGTTAACCTGGTGAGAGGTTCATGTCTACCTCTAGCCTTTTAATCTCCGTCGTTGTGAGAGCGCCCCTCCCTCCCGTCTTGCTTCCAGAATGAAGACGGAGCGATCAGGAAACTTGAGAAACGGCAGCAGTCAGTTCCCGCAGAAAAAAGAACAGCACTTGCTAGAGAGAGTCAGTAGCTGCCCACCTCCCGCGAGTCTCCCCCCTCAACCCTCCAGGCCCCCCCCCGCTATCCCTCTCCCCCCCACGCACGTCCCCCAGGCACCCCCACCCCCACCCCATCTGGAACTGAGGACCACACGTCAAGCGGCGAGGCCCGCACGTCGGCGTACGTCAGAGTGCGCCAAACGGATGTCGGCGTCGGCGCGAGAGGGGCACGCGCTCATTCGCGGGTCGCGCGACACTGCGGCACACGGAAGGAGCCGTGGGTCTATGCGGCGCACGCTGAGCGCCGCTTTAGCTTCGGGGAGATCCCACAGCCGGTGGCTGCGCCGCGGAGCTGTGTGGTGACACGTGCACGATGGACGTACCCAACGGTTCGGTGACCCACCCGAGCGGACCTGTCTCCGTGCTGGGGACTGGGGAGTGTTCCTGGCCCCACCCACACCTCACAGGTAAATGTGATCAGATTTTCCTTTCCTTTCCTGACCCGACTCCTTGTCAGCGTTTTGTTACTGTTCGCAGCTCTTTATCGAAATCTTTGGGGTTGGGTTTTTTTTTTTGACTGTCGGAAAATCAGAACCGTGAAGTGTGATGAGGGAAGGAGGAACTGGGAGGAAACTGAAGAATCCAGAGAAAATTCTTGAGGACCAACCTTGTAAACAAGAAAAAGTATGTGTGCCGACCATGGGATTCGAATCCAAGAACCTCTTTATCCACGACAAGCACGCGCTAGCCTTTTCCCCCTGTTTAGCGGATATCACTAACCAGCATGCAAGGCGATGCTGGCCGATGGTCTACCATTATGGACTGTCGTAAAATCGTTTGAGTTTCGAATTTTTTTTTTTTTGCCAAAAAAGAATCTTCTGAGGTTGTGAGCCTTCTATTACTGCTTCATTAGGAAGGTCATCTTCTGGAAGACTCAGGTATCTCTCCCCCACCCCCTCCCTTTAGAAGAAGCCTGGTGGTGTTTGAAAGATGACTGATTGTTTACCAGATAGAAACTTTCCAATAAAAACGAGTTCTTCAGTAGAAATAGAATACTATAGTAAGTTCTGTTCAGTAGGAAAACCGGCTGTGGCAGACATTTTTTTTTTACCAAAGGGTGGTTGTGTGAAAATATATAATATAACCACTCGGGATTTTAAGTATATCAAATGTAGACCCACTCATGATTTTAAGATTTTAATTATATCATGTGTAGAGCCATCTGGGATGTGTTCAAACGTGTGATAAGGCATAGATATCGCTGCATTCATTTTTCATGTCGGAATGTGAGGGAGAAACTATACACGCCTGCATGCCATCTTAATTTTATGTACTACAACTGTTCAGAATCCCTTGTTGCTAGTGACGGTGAAGAGTTTTTTAAAAATATAGGTATTATTAGCAGTTTGCAGCCCACAGCTGTGGTGGATCCCCGGAAGTCACTGCAAAGTGTAGATCTTGGATTTGAAAACAGAATACGAGATTCAGCTAGAGACAGACGAGAGGGGCGTCATCTTCCAACCGGACTCATAAGCTGAGCACAGGTTTCTGTAACCTACAAAAAAGTAGATTCAGGGCATCGACGTATTACTTCATTAATTCTTCTCGTTTTCTGCCCCCTTCCCCGCCCCAAATTTTTTAAATTGAAAAGATGGAGAAGTTCCGAAATGTTCACTACCCCCGCGGGCTACATAACTAATAAAATTCACTAACAAAGTGACATTTACCTTAGCCCACATTTTTATTTTGGGTGTGACAGCCTCTCACAGTAACATGTACACTTTAAAACTAAAGACAAAAGTGAGCAGAGTGGAACTTAATTACGACTTTGAACATGATAGCCGTCCTGTAATTGCGGATAAGCGCAAGGTAGGATCGTTCCAGCACATAATCCTTACAATAAACGAAACATTTATGTCTTTCATACTTGCTGCATGTTTGCGTTCTTACCAAAAAAAAAATTGGAGAGATCCGCTACGCCAATGTGACGAAGCAATCTCCCTACCATCTGTGCACACGCCATAGATGACGCCTAAGCACTAGAGCTTTCTCGTTTTTTCTTTCAAGAGAGTTCTTTGACAGCCGTTTCTGATTAAGACATGTCAGCGCAAATCATAGCGATTTTCCTTCACAGCCAGCAAGGCAACAAGAATCATCGTTCACACTCGTAAGTGTAAACCCTCCTCCAGCTGTCAACTGCATCTCTCTTTCGGAATCGCACCCGCTTCATTTCGCTTTCAAAGCGCATTACTCGAGACATGCTATTTCCATGTCGCTCATACGGTCGCTCATACTTGGCTCCTGACTTGTTGTTCTGTGCATTACAACAGAGTTATAGGCCTTTGTAAACCAAATAGAAAGCAAACACCACACGCCTCTCAGAATAATCCTCGTACGGTCTAAGATCAACAGCGAGAATATTTTGTGTCTAGCAAATCAATGTGTCTAGAAAAAGGTAATAGAAAAGAAAGCAAAAACTTTTAATGCTGCAGTCAGCCAGAGCCATAAGCATAGACACAATATCAGCAGAACAGCACTGTCTGGCCTTGAGATTAAAGACTTTTTCCCAAAATAAAAAGACACAATTTCAAGATGTAGTTTAAAAATGTTCAGCTGTGTCCGTGCTATGCGGTGTACATAGCTGTTATAATCCCGTAGTTTGTCACTAAGATTCAGCTTGATGACGATCTGTAAAAGCTAGCAGCTTCCCATAAAATGTAACCTGATGGTGATGTATACATTTTTTTCATCACCTATAAGATAACAAAGCTAGGTGACAGTTGTATAAAAAAAATTACAGCTGGTGTGCGATATACGATCACGCAACTTGGCAACTAATGTATTCGCTCACGTTGTCGGCCGTGTGCGTTTGGAAGGCGTCTGCGATTGTAATGATTGTAAGGTGCGCCTGCTTCACGACTGTCTTCCATTAAAGTTTCGCAATCCCCTTGATAGTTGCTTCTCCAACAGCCGCTAAAAATCACGTGCGCACAGACACTCATTAATTCAGTGATTCTGCTCGACGCATGCGTGTGTCAGTTTATAGCAGCCAATAGATATGCTTGTCACGTCAACATTTCGGCTGCCTTCGATGTCTTAACTGGATTTTGGACACACAAGATTCAGACAAATGCACGTGTTTGGTGTCCTTTAAAAACGTGTTTACCGAGGCGCTTAACT
The DNA here is from genome assembly GCA_004794575.1 of Lanistes nyassanus. Classification (NCBI taxonomy): domain Eukaryota; kingdom Metazoa; phylum Mollusca; class Gastropoda; order Architaenioglossa; family Ampullariidae; genus Lanistes; species Lanistes nyassanus. The sequence goes on along the minus strand of SMGT01012132.1, from coordinate 284,640 downwards.
GATGTAGACAGAATGCTTCTATCATTCTCTTAACACCAGAATGTTCAGCCATATCGACACCGCCAGTGTTACGACTTCATGCTTTTGATCTATCCCCCACCCCCCACCCCCAATGCTTGACTAGGGGAAATATAGAAGCATAGCCACGCCCGCATCCAACACAGCTTCCGAGCTACTGGGATTTCCGACCATCCGTGTTGCTCACCACGTGTTCTTTAATAACTTCCTGCCGCAACTCTCACGCCGGTAGCGTTCTAGGCTGCAGATTTCATGCCAGAAGCGCCAAGATTTTCATTACACCTGCAGCTGGACTTTTTTCATGCGCCCCTTACTTTATGCTTACTTCCGGTCGTAAAAGAGTTCTGCAGGTCAGTTTTACTTGTGCTGTTTACGCCCACCTTTGTGTGTCGAGACGAGGTAGGCACGCCCATGTAGCTTCAGCCTGGCCATTGTTGTCTTCGGCATTTTAAATGTGTCTTAACATTTTCATTATTAAAAAAAAACTAGCGTGCCAATAGAGGTGCAAGGTGGGCGGCAATTTAGGACATCATTACGCAGAACTGACTCCGAACAATGATATTGTATGAAACCTGTGACCTCTAGACACCTCGATGGCCCCATATTCTGGCTAAAAGGAGTTCTGAGATTTTTTCTCGCGGTTTTATTGTGAAGCTCTTCCTTAAGCCATGATTGGCAGTACCAGTCCCACGCGCAGGCCTGATGAATTGCATATCACACCTTTTTGGAGAGAGTTTCCATAGGAGATTTTAAGTCTTTGACAGGAACGTCTTTGGTGCTTCAAGCATTTCTCTGAGATGTGGACATGCTCTCTCATTTTCTCTCTCTCTCTCTCTCTCACACACACACACACAAGACTTGCCCACGTGTATGTGCACGATCAGGTTAGGCGAACTGGAACCTTCGCCCAGTTAAGACCATCACAGCTTTAATGAAACAGTTTTGTTACATCTTTTTATAAAATAGTCTTCTCGAATCTTCATTCTCTCCATTTTGTCGTTTCAAGACAACTGCATGGATATTTGTTTGACAATCGTTAAGCTATAGGGATGGATAATACTCCCAGTTGCTTGTGTTCCTGTCCCTCACACTCACACAAGAACAGACGAAGGCATACCTGCAGCAAGACTCTATTGTAAGAGAGAGAGAGAGAGACAGACAGATCGGGGGGGGGGGTAATGAAGGATAATTTCCGTTTTTCCTTTATTCTGTGTGGATGTCATAAACTTTTCTATACATGTTTAAATTCCTATGCATTGGGGTATTTTAATTTCTAAACTATTAGTGTTATTTGATAGCTTCAAATCTCCCAGGTGTTTATTTCTATTTGTTAAAAAGATTTCGATTAAATATATGCCAGCAGGAGATGCCGAATCAATTTTCTTATAAAGTCAGAGAATGCGAATACTCCTGATGTTTGAATGAGAAGCAGATAAAGCGATTCCACTTGCAACAAGTTTACAAAAACAGCGTGATTTGCGGCTCGTTGCGTCCAGCCAAACACGAGTAAGCACAACTGTTAGGCTCTCTGGGGGGGGGGGGGGGGGGTCAGGGCGCAGATGAGGGAGGGAGATGGTGGGCGGAGGTGGGGGTAACACGGCCCACGGCTGAAACAGTCATCCAGAACAGGTGGCCGAAAATCGGCGGGTATGGAAAAAGTGAAGACGTATGTGTGACGTCATTGGTTTGAGTGACAGTTGGACTTACCGCGCTTGTGGCGAGGATGGACAGTTCCTTCCGTAAAGTGTGTGTTCTAGTTTCACCGATGTGGACTGCCGGTATTGTAGTTGTAACTATCGTTCTGTAAATACTGTATGCATGTAGATGCGTTTAGCCTGTCGCTGTGATTAATGCATGAGAGTGAGAATAAGTCTTCTGTGATTTATGTTAGTAGCTGTACAGTGGAGCATTATTCGCCGTAACTGTAGAATAAATAGCGTAGTATTTTATCGCTGCCTTCTTTTCATTTGGTTGTGCATGTGGCAAGTAAGGGGATGGACCGTTGAGCCGGAACGTTTGAAGATTACAACAAAAATCAGGCAGCGACCACAGCGTTGGTTTCCCCCTTCTTGGCAAGTGTTTATGTTGTCGTTGTTCTGGATAAAACGAGCGGAATATTTAAACCAATCGCAAAAACATACCCCTAGACATAACACAAAGCATTCCACAACAAGGGGCACTGTAAGGTGACATGTGACTGGGAACCAAAATTGGTACACACTGTCCAGGGAGATTTGCTGCACAGTTGCCAGGAAAAAATGGTACATATTTGCCGGTTAACTTTGGTACACATTGGTCTCGAAATGGTCTACACGGTTGTCAAGAAGAAGTGATACACACACGCAGGTTACTTCTGCACACATTTGTCGGGAGATGCTCAATACGATTGCGATGGTATACGTCTGCCGGCTACATCTGGTACAGAGTTGCCTGAGAATGTGCTACAGGGAAATTTTTCTTGCAAAATGAGAGATTGCGGACTTTGGTACCCAATGCTAGTTGGGTGGCTGTGCGATTTGGTAGAGCCTTTAAGGAGGGTATTATACACCTTGGGTAGTCATAGTCAGTCACGCTGGCAGTCAGGCAGGTTTGAGGCGAGGCAAGTTCAATCTCGTCCCCTTAAATATTCAAACTTATCGCAACAAACATTGTATGTTGATAGTTTATTAAAGTCATACCAGTTTTTCAGATTTCTTTTCAAAGTATCTACCCCAGCTAATATCATTTCAGAGACCGTCTTTAGAAAAACTGATTAATACATAATTAATAATAATTTAATGAATATTTCCTACAGTAAAATTTGCCGGTGTTTGGATCTTGTGACTCGTATTAATTATTAGTGCATGTGGTGCTCTTGTTCCATACAATTGTGTCGACAGAAGGCATTTAGGGCCAATTTGTGAAAGGTTGTATCTCTCCTGGGATAGTGGGTTAGTGCGAACAGTTATAAGAAAGCCAGTTTGAACCATCAACAACTGTTTTAACGCTCACAGACTCTTCGATGTTCCAGCTCTTCGTTATTTAAAATTTTGCTCTAAGATAAGGGATTTGGCTAAAGGGAAACGTCTCCTGCACTACAGACGGTATTCGATGCAGCTGTATTGCACAACGTTCTCTGCGGGAACGGGGTGCACGCTGGCTGTCAGATTTGCACATCTTCTACTTCGCTTTAAAATATTTTTCGGATCATTTGTCCGAGTTCTGCTTGGAAAAGCAGCTCTGATGCTCCTTTTTATTTTACTCGGAAACCAAACCGCCACTTGTGAACAAATACCAGTTGCTGAGAACGGCCAGTACAACAGCAGTGGCGCGCGGCTGTACACCCTATTTTCAGCTTAGGTTGAACAAGTTTGCAGCACTGCTGTGATAATCCCCCACCCTTCCCCTCCCCCAACGTGCGTCTGTCAATCCAGCGAGTTGTATGAACGCCAGCCCGGGACACAAGAACTGACTTTTCCCTGCATCTCCCTTTGACCTACAGGGTACAGGTGCACTGTTAAAACTATGTTTAGAGTAAAATTAAAGCATAGACTTAATTTCCAGGTTAGCAAGTTGTGTTACCCGTGTGTGTCCCAGTTCCGCTGGGCGCGCGCTCTCTCTCCCTGTTACAGCGCAGCAGAATTTTATCTCTCAGGTGTCAACCCCACTTTCATCCAAATTTATCAACGTCTGGTAAGCCATTTTTACCACATTGTGTGTTGGGTAGTTTCATTAATTTGTCAGTACTTTATGCATTTTTCAGCAGCAATCGCAGATAGCGAAAATCTTCACCTTTTGGGGCGATACATTCAGCAAGAGTGGGGGGGGGGGGAATGGTGCATAATGTCCAGCCTCAAACTATGTGCTGTTCCCTGTGGTGCCAGGCGTCTGGCGCTAGATTGCCAATTTTTAAGTCTTAGGTATGACTCGGCCGGGATGCGAACCACCAACCTCCCGCCTCGGAAGCGCACGTCTTAACCACTAGGCCACGAGGCGGTCATTCAGCAAGAGTTTACATGCAAATGTACATTTTCTACCAAAAGAAGGTTCAGAACATTCCTGTATTTCAGCACACGCATAAGTAGGGGAGTGACTTGTGCATCAAACAATTTAAAGAAAACGGAGGTTTCATAACATCTAATATTCCACAGGGTTCTAAAAACTAACTAAGGCACTAACGCGTTTTGACTATGTTGTGATATCTGTTACCATGCTCTTCAAACATAAGCGGGTGGAAAACGTTACACCAAAGTATTTGTAACTGTTTGCTACTTCGATGTAGGCTGTTTATTGTAATACCATTTTTTTAGCTGTGGTAAGCAGCCATCATTTCTGAAAACCACAATATTAATCTCATGCAAGTTTACTGACAATAAATCCTAATTGTGTACCGACCAAATGTCAGGTATGTAACTGGTTTTGAAAGCCACCGAGCGTGGACGGCATCAAGGAAATATCGTTGGCGAACATAAAAAAATTTGCAGTGCACTCGGTAAAAACTGGGGGCCATGTTTTCCCTTGCCAAGAAGAATAACGGCGGGTCTGGTTTAGCCCTTGTAACCATTCAATGTAGTCAATTGTTTCCCCATTGTAAACAAATGAATACATTGCCTGGAGGGTGTTAAGCATTTTGACCCTTACTCATATTTTCACCAATACTGTCCACATCGAGTTTCTCTTCACTGTGTCAATTTGAAGCCCTTCCGGAAGTAAATAAAGGCTTCATACAATTTCTTTCTTTGTAACAGGTGTTTTCTGGTCATGGTGAACAGAGTTAAATATGGCTGATGGTGCCTTAACCTCTTCGGAAACCTATCTGCGCACTTCAAGTTCTTCAGCCCATGCTGATGACAGGCGCTTATTAAGGATAGAAGTACATAATTTGCTCTCACAACTGAGTCATGATATCCCTCGGTAGTTATCAGGGAAACTGCTATCGACTTTTTTATGGAAAGGTTGTATTATGGACTTAGCCCACTCGTTTGGGTACTCTCCCGTAGAAAAGATAACATTGAACAGCTTAATTAAATACGCCACGATTCTGTGTGCGGCAGTTTTCGGTAGTTCATTAATAAGGCCATCAGGGCCGGGGGTATATTAGGCTTTAATTTTTTTAATTACATTTCTAACCTCTACTTCTGTAATGTCTGAGTTCGAGTATCATTTACAGGCTATTCTACACGGAACTATTTTGTGTGAGCTATTTCTTGCATTGTTGTACAAACTCCACTGGAAACAGACTGGAAATGGTTGAACTAGTCTTCCTTTCCAGTATTACAATTGGGCTTTAATTTATTTCCCCATTTTCCCAGAATGTCTGGGAGTCATTTGCAGCACTAACTAATTTATTTATGGTTTCTTTCTTACAGTCTTTTATCTTGTGTCAGAAGAGGGACTTTTAGTGTCTTTTTTCTATAATATATGCCCTTCTAAATGTGTCGCTCTTTTTCTTTAAGTATTTCGTCTGGGCTTTAATTTATTTCCCCATTTTCCCAGAATGTCTGGGAGTCATTTGCAGCACTAACTAATTTATTTATGGTTTCTTTCTTATAGTCTTTTTTCTTGTGTCAGAAGAGGGACTTTTAGTGTCTTTTTTCTATAATATATGCCCTTCTAAATGTGTCGCTCTTTTTCTTTAAGTATTTCGTCTGGACTTTTCTAGCTGTCTGTTTCTGGCTCAGGCATTCGTGGTCAAACCATTTGTGTTAATGTGTTCGGTGGTACAGTGGGGCTGGTGATGAAAAGGAGTTTCTGATAGAGTTCAGACCCAGACTGAGAGTGAGTTTCAAGCATATCTGGAATGTGAAAACCTGAGGACAGCCCTGGGTATAACGTGCACGGCGCATGTAAGACCAGTCTTGAAAGAAAAACACTTTGATGTCACACGCATGTTGTTTGTTCGCCATACGTACACCACATTCAGATAAGGACCTACGCCGCTATAAAGCAAAATCAGTTACTGTATACGGATGCCAGCGAGGAAGATGAGAAATGCCTTTATGTAAATCTGCTACTGAAGATGAGTACCACTTGCTAGTTGTACGCCTGCATTATGGGGAGCTCAGAATGTGATTCCCCTCAGTCACCTACAACCTCCATCAGTCTTGCGACCAACGTCTAGATACAATGAACACCCGAAACCCGAAAAGCATCTGATCCTGAGCAGGATTTGTTTTCTACTCCATAAAATTAATCAAAAACTCAAAAAAATCAAAAGTTAAAAAAAAAAACTGCCACCCATTTTGAAAGGACCATTCTCTCCACGAAACAGAGTTCAGTTCAGTTCTCTCTCCATCTCTCTTCCACAGTGGAGTAACAGTCTAGTTAAGTACAGTAAATTCATTTGTGTTGTATCCGTACTTCAGCAGTACACCAGATGCCGTTTCGTCTACCCGGGACATTTGCTGCGTGTACGTTGTTAATAATACACAAGGCGGCTCTCAGTCGGCAATAACTACAGGCAGGTTCTGAAACACTTGCTCATGCTAGTCACGAGAAAAAGCCCTTGTTCGAACAATAGCATCCATACAATAACATGCAAACAATAACCTCCATTAGGCGCTTCGCAAGAGAACACGCACGTGCACACACACACACACACAGAGAGAGAGAGATAGAGAGAGAGAGAACTTAGCTGCATTCATTGTTATACAACCGTAATAAATTCACATTAATAAGCCACTAAAGGTTTGCGAAACACTTTCTGTCTGCAGCACAGGTAATGTTGTACTCATTTTCTTCGCGTCCTCTAAATATTAAATACTCTTTAAAAGGATATGAATAATTCAAAAAATATTTTTTAAAAACAAGAATTGGAGAGCTGTGATTGCGCGGAACTGTTCTGACCTTAGAGTTACCTTACCACGAATTGCGTCGTTGTTTGTGCCTCATTCTAACCTCCACAATTCAAAAGGCATGTACCTATGGAAGATATAGTCTAACGTGGGAGAGATTCAGCTGCCTTTATTAACCTTCTCCCTCTTTAAACAGCAACAATTACAACTAAAGGCCTTGAGATCTTCAAATGAATAGAAACTTCAATATAAACTTTGCAAGATATGGTCAGCCTTCGTTTAGAAATATTACTTTGACAATAAATCTGATAATTACAAATTGCTTACTTCTGTTTACTTTTTAATAAAATCTTGGCACTCAGAAAATGATGGTTAAGGATGACACATTTTTACAGTTTGCTTTATGCCACCATTTTGAAAATTGGAAATCAAAATGGATGCTATGTACTACTGGATTGCCTTTCAAGGGATATCCCGTGGCAGCAACAAGATTTTTGCTTTTCTCGGGACTGCTATATACTGTCGCGTGAAATTCTTCGTAACGTCTTCCTACTGCAGCTGACCAGAATATTCATGAAACCAGATCAGGAGCAGCAGTATAGACACCCCGGCACCCAACCGCTCCTTTCGGCAAGCAACGTGTGGTTAAGTGCTAGGACACACAGGTACCTACGCCATCGCGTGATGGTTGCCCAGCCCACCCTGCTATGTGCCAGCGCAGCCTAATGGCTTCGTGTCCGCTTCTGGGTCTCTCATCAGCCACATTAGCCACCGATCGACATCAACATTTGCGCGAAACATCAGCGACCTCGTGTGAAACCTGGACACGCCCATATCCCAACGAAATGGACTGGACGCGTCTTTTACCCCACTCTGGCTTCAGCCAAATTCTTCAACGCAGTCGATCTCCAGGACACAGACTTAACGATGCCCAGTGCCGTCTGACGCTAGAATGTTCGTATACGCACACTGACAACCCGTTGTCATGCACTGCTACATTGCTAGAAAACTTACGCAGGCAGGACACAGATACAAACATATGCTTGCGTAAAAACAGAGAAACAAATTATTAGATAAGAATCAAACACAGTTGCAACGGCATGCAGCATTTACTATCTGATAGTCACCAGTAAAGCTTTCTTTCGACAACACTACATGATACAAGAAGACAGACGAGTTATTCTTGAGAAATAAGCTTGCAGCCACACACGCACGCACGCACACGCACACGCCAATATAAAAGCGAGCACACAAACTGATGCATAAACAGCCACACATCTGCACGCAGCTCACAAGCTGGAGGCTTCTTCCGGGAAAATGAGAAATGCTGTTGTACAAATATTTTCCTAGCTAACACAAGGGAAGCAATCTGTCTTGTAACCGCAGTCGAAAGCTCTGGGCAACTTATTAAAAGTCAGCAAGAATCCATAAAAAGAAGCTACTGTGAAAACAGGGGTGATTTTACGATGCGAAGACCAGTCTCCTAGCTTCTGGAGAAAGCCCCCGTCCTTTTGTGGAAAATCTCCTTCGTCTTACCGCAAAGCTGCGCTGAGAACCAGCCTTTTCGCAATGTCACGTCCTTTGCACTGGGCAGACACGTGACCTCTGTGTTCCACAGCGGAGTGCCAGCATTTCCTGCCAAGTGCCAGCACGTTTCTTTGCAATCCCAGGATGCGGCTTGTTGTCTGTTTTTTGTGTGGACTGTTATCGTTTCCTGCAGTCATTACTGTACGATACAATCTATACTTTCCTTGTACTTCCTAGTGTTTCTGTTGTTCTTGATACGTTCTTGGTTTGTCCTTGTCATGTTCTTTTAATGTTTGTTGTCTTTGCTGTACGTCCTATCGTTTCCGCTGTTCTTAGTATGTTTAAACATTTGGTACGTTGATTATTATGTGTACTAATGTTGTTACCACATTCTATTTTTGAATACGTTCGAATCTATCATTTCCGAAAATAGATGTCTTAACATTTTCGTATTTTCTGCCTGCTGATGGTCATAGCTGCCATGAATATTTTTTAGTACTTCTGCGATACAAAATTTGATTTTATCATATTCATCCCTTGATTTGTCTCCAACTATGAAAAAAAGTCAACTCTTAATGCTCTACCTCCGTAAGATTCGCATGGGACATAAAACAGAAAAATCCGACGGAAATAATTTGTGTCTCGGCAGTGACTTAATTAATAATTATACTCAAATTTTCGCTCCAACAGGAAGTACTTGAAACGCTCAACATAACCGTATGCAGACGCATGCGACCAAGGGAGCTTACCGTACCCAAACACGTAGCAAAGAGAGGGTCGAAAGAAAGGAATTTGGTCGCGTGCGTCTGCATACGGTTATGTTGAGCGTTTCACGTCCTTCCTGTTGGAGTGATAATTTGATAATTAAAGCCCTCGGTCCTCATTTGTTCTTTATTAATAATAATTATACTCACGAAGTGAAAGGCCTGCGTGAACTTGCTGACTGCTAATTTAAAAAGCGTTTTGGTGGCCCGACCAACTGTTTCCGCTTGCAATCAAAACTGAAAATCGTGTGTTCTAGGTTCAGATCTCAGCCCCAGAACATGACATGTATTTCGTCTGAATGGCACATACCACAAGGGCGGCTGCTTTTTCCGATAACGCCTTAGTGGCTGACTCGGCGTCAAACGTGGAACAAACACATAAAGAGTTTAAGAGAACCAGTGGCAACATTTTATTTGGCGCTGTCTGTGCATTCTCCACGCACATATTTCACTGAGCGGAGCTCACAATCGCCTTACGTTTGCATGGAGCATCGCGATGGGATCGTGGCGGTTGTTACAGCCGCTCGCGATGATAAGTCATAAAATTCACACAAAGAATGGATGCTTCCCGAAGGAAGTCTCGCGCCGTTATGAGGCTGTTCCACTGCCGGTATGTTGAGACAGAGATCGCTGCCGCATCTTTACAGCTTTTGGGCCACAGTGGGTCTTGTAGCCTTATTGTCGCCAGTTTAGTGAGAACACGTTCTGTTCCAACCGCGTTATCTTTGGCGCCAGCATCGCGAAAGCCATTCACCCGCCATCGACCTGAGAAGGTGTTCCGTTCTGTCTTGAATATCTCGGGACCGTGTCCTGCAGCCATTCCGCCGCCACTGTACTGATCAAGTATTCTGTCTCGAATATTTGTGCGTCGGTGCCTTTTAGCCAGTCTGTCGCCAGCTACCCAAGAAAGTGTCCCAGTCTTCCTTAAATATTTCATGCCCACGCCTTGTTAACCCATTTAACGGCCACTGTTCTGATCAAGTGTTCAGTCCTATTTTTTTTTCTTCGCCTTTAGTGTCTTGTAGCAAACTGTAGCCACGCGAGGTTCTTTGATGGTGGCTGCAGTGACAGTTGTGTGCTATCATCTCGCTCGCGAAAAGGCGAACGGTGGTGAAGTTATAGATGAGAAAAGAATGCGCCATTCTAAATCACGCCTTGTTGGCGAGATGTCAGCTGCAGCTGCGCTACGCGCCAAAGAAAACTGGTTCCTGTTCGGGGTTATTGTGCATACGAGAGAGTTCATTCCCGCTGCACACGTTCAGACTTTTTCTTCCTCTGACGTGGATAGAGTCGTTGAAGACCTGCGAGTTACTGGGAAACAACAGCAACAACAGCACAAACAACACCAGCAGCAAGAACAGCAGCGACAACAACAAAAAGCATATCAAAAAGGGATTTACACAAACTGATCCTCTTGTAAGAATTATACCAAGTGCTGCCACATTCTAGACATTTCTTGTTTTGTAGATACCTGTTATAGATGAAAAATACCTGTTACACTAATTCCACCTATTTGCATCGCACCCATGAGCAATAATGTTACAGTGGTTTCCCTATATTATCACACCCATTAGACAAAACGTTTTAGTAATTCAATCTACCTGTATCACACCCATGAGACAAATTCCATCTACCTATAGCACACCCATGAGACAAAACGTTATAGTAATTCCATCTACCTGTATCACACCCACGAGACAAAACGTTATAGTAATTCCATCTGCCTGTATCACACCCATGAGACAAAACGTT
>SMGT01012132.1:256847-269270 GCA_004794575.1 Lanistes nyassanus | reverse complement strand
CCTCTCTATTCCCCCATCTCTCTCTTACCTGCGCGCCCACACAAAGGCGCGCGCGTACACCTGTATGCCTGTTTGTTTATCAGGCACCGCATGGCTTACTTATTCCAGTACAGCATTCCATGACAGGAATAAGTTTTTTGAATTTTTCCATGCACGAAAACCGAACAGCTTATTTTCCCCTCGTTATTCGGTAATAATTTGTTCGGTCGTCCCAGTAGCGAACAACTTATTCCAAGTTCCATGAAACAGCGTTTTCAGAGACAGAAAAAAAATCAGCTTTTCAGGAATAAATTGAGTACCGTTTACATGCATACGGGGCCGTTCAAGCAATGCTTCTGTAAACCACTGTGTGTGGGGGTCTGTGCATTTCTGTGTGTGTATGCGTTCTTGTGTGCGTGTTCACAGCCATCTATTAGAGCGTGAGTGGCACTGGCGCCTGTCTTTCCCGCGTGCTCGTTATTAAAGAAAAAAACCCACTCCTGGCTGCACGTGCCCAAAGAACAAAAAGAACCATGAAACTCATTGCCCCCTCGCCCAGCCCCCCCAGGTGTCTCTGGGGCGCGCGTTAATCTGTGCGCCAAGCCCGGTGCTAATTGGTTCAATAGCTGAGCCTTGACTTCTGGCCCAACCCTATTAGATTTGAGCTGGCGTACCCCCCAGCCAGGCGTGCAGCTTGATCAAAGCGAGAACGCGCTTGTCTTAGGAGGCCTCAGGTGACTGAGTGCTTACAGTGGATAGTGTTGTGCTATGTTCTACAGGCACGCGCATGCAAACAATTTGTCTAATTATGTTTTATGAGGGGTAACGTTTTGTGGTGATACAGCAGACTCAATGAAGCTCCGTACTTGACTGACTGACTGACTGACTGACGTTTGCAGAGTAATTTACTTCCACTTACAAGTGTCGGCTGCACAAAACAGTCAGCTAGGATGTTCAAGTGTAACTGCCTATCAACTCAGCCCGGCTGATTATATTCACTAGTCTGGTACCTAGGTTAGTTACAGCAAATATATATATATATATATTAGTGTTAAAGAGAGTGATATGGTGGTGAGAGACCAGTGACTTAAAGCAATAGACACTGGGACATTTTTTCTGGACGTCTGAAGACTGGATGAAGACGGAGACAAACATTCCAGTGATTTTATCCACCAGATACCGTGTCGTCTCGTGTGAGGGTAGGTGTTACTGTGAGAGGCAACCCGTAGATAAGCCGTAACGAGTAGTATTTGTCTCCACCGATAAGGACCGAAAGGTTCGGATCCCGTGTTCCGCGCGGGTACTTTTTCTGCAAGTGGGTTCTGATTAACAGGCCTAGCCCTCGGTGGGGGGAGGGGGTGCTTTACGGGCTCTCCGGTTTCCTCCCCCTCCCTCCTTCAGCACCCTTGTCCACCCCCTGCCCGGCCCCTCCACCAATCATGAGATAGCCTACCGTTGTTATTGACTTGACGTTAAACAATAATCAACCAAGCAAGCAAACAACCAAGCAAGTCAACAAGCAACAAGCATCATATGCTATGCAGACGTTGATCTGACCTTGGCTATAGGCCAGGGCGCATCCAGCGCAGGCGCAAGCTGTCTGTATGCAGAAACTCTGGGAAATGGGATTTCTTTTCAGTCTCGTTGTTTCGGGAAAGATCTGCATACATGTGAGTTGTTGTATGTCCAGCCGCGTCAATGGAACGACTGCAAAAATGATTTGTTTGTTTTGTTGCTTAACGTCCAGTCGCAAACAGGAGCTTGGCAGGACGGCGCTACTTGCGAGAACGTGCTGCCACACGTGGGACTGCTGTCACAGCACAGGCTTCAGTCCCACCCAGTCACGTTATACTGACACCGGGCCAACCAGTCCTAGTACTGTTCCCTATAGTGCCAGGCCACTAGACCATCGAGGTTATCCTGCAAACACGAGGGATGGACAGCTACTAGTAATACATAGCAAGAAATAATGAGGGCTGGACAGCTACTAGTAATACATAGCAAGAAATAACGAGGGCTGGACAGCTACTAGTAATAAAGCAAGAAATAACGAGGGATGGACAGCTACTAGTAATACATAGCAAGAAATAATGAGGGATGGACAGCTACTAGTAATACATAGCAAGAAATAATGAGGGCTGGACAGCTACTAGTAATACATAGCAAGAAATAACGAGGGATGGACAGCTACTAGTAATAAAGCAAGAAATAATGAGGGCTGGACAGCTACTAGTAATAAAGCAAGAAATAATGCTCGATTTTCAGACTCTCGCAGGATCTTTAACAAAATTAGACAAGGAAACGGTATTCGCATGTTTAATTTTCGTACTGACCTGGAGGCTGCTTATAAAGTACATAACTGATTGACCTGTAAATAACCATAGTACTGATCTTCTGTTTATGTCTATTTGTAACGTGTCGCACATGCATGTATATAACCAGAATGATCCGATTGTCTTTGTGTCTTTCCAGCCACATCTGTATATAGCCATCCGTCTATAGATGTATGTTTGCGCCTACATAGCCGCAGGTTGGTTGGTTGGTTGGTTGGTTGGTTGGTTGGTTGGTTGGTTGGTTGGTTGGTTGGTTGGTTGGTTGGTTGGTTGGTTGGTTGGTTGGTTGGTTGGTTGGTAATTTTAGTGATTAAAGTGCTTCCACCCATGCCGATTATGTTTTATTACTGTATTATGCGCTGAAATATCCATCAGCTAATGGTTAACTCCAGAATATAATTCCTGGCCAGTGGCAGAGCTCTATTAAAGAGGCATCCAGCCCCTTCCCCACCCACAATAGCCACAGTTTGGACCTGCAAGCTATTTATAGCGTATATATATCTGTTTCTCTATCGACTTTTTATCGACTTCGTTATTGATTCGTAACTGTTAGCATCAGTGGAAACAGGAGCATTCAACAAAATTTAACTGTTTTTGAGCAGACACACCATAATGAATTTTACGGCTACAAATCACCAAAATACAATGGACGTGGCCAGAAATACCATTTTCCCCTTATTTTGGAAGTGTAAATTATTTTTTATCATTGCAGTCTCTACGGGGCTCATTATGCAACTTTGCGACTTATTTTTCAGTTGTATCCGTTATGTCCTCAGCGTTAAAACCCTGTGATCGAGTCAGTGACGGCTGGTTAATAGGATGTCGTAAATCCAAACGAAATACGTCATATTTGTATTTGTAAGCATCAGTTGCAACCTAATACGCTGGCTCTCCGAGGGAGGAAACATTATACTTAAGCATTAAATCCAGGAACTTTCTAACTCAAGCCCAGTGAAATAGCTGTCGTTGTTAAATATTGAAGCTCAGCGGGAACAAGAATTAATGACCAAATTTAGTTCCAGAAAGATTTTTTTAGCACCAGATACCTATGATCCGGAACGAAAAGCCATGCTTTTGTCGGTACTGGGTACTGGGTACTGGGTACGGCCTTCCTTTAGCCACGTATTTCGAAATGTAGCGTTGTGTCATCAGTCGGGCAATTTCTTCACTTTTCATTATTAGTCGCTATTTTTAGATAAAAGTGTGATGTGCATGCTTGTGTCACGTAACTATGTAATTGTACATATAGCGCTGTCGTCCAACACTGTCAGATCCACTCTATGCCCAGCGATTTTTAAAAAAAAAAAGTTATCTCTCGTCATATCTCATGTGCTCGTGCTGTCTCATATCGTCTCGTATCACGTGATGTCTCGTTTCATCTCGTAACGTATCGTGTGGTTGAGACTGCTGACGACTTTTTATACCCCAAGCTAATTAACTAGACTGCTCTTTCGAGTGGTATATATTCCATGCTTTTTAAAATTTGAAGTGCTCAGTTCCTCAGATTTGCTGTCAGCATGGAATCAAAGAATTACAGGCAGCGTTATGCCTTAGCTGTGTGATCTGAATACAGTTCACTACTCAAAACAACAAAAAAAAAACCCAAACCAAAACAACATCAAATTGAAATGCTTACCACTCATGGAGCAACAAGGGGCAACAACACAACACAATTCTTCACATAGGTTGGCTTATTCAGGAACAGCAGGGCTGATTGCAACATTTTTAAAAAATGATATGAATTAACTTTAGAGTGATTCCCCTTTGTGTCCCTCTTTTTTTTAATCACTGTTTACAAGGACTGGAATCACGGGAAAACCAATAATGCCAAACGACTGGAATCATAGGAAAACCAATCATATCAAACGACTGTAAACATGGGAAAACCACTTACACCATCGTAATCATCGTAAAACAATTATTTTTTTAATCCGCTGTTTTTATATCCTTGTTTCTGACGCCCATGATTCCAAGCTAATCTCCACTCTCGCGCTTCTGAAAAGCCCGCTCATACGCACTTTGAGTAATAATCCCCGATTAGGAACTACTTTCAAATGCGTGAAAGACATCAGAGTAACTGGGGCAATAAAGTCTACATAACTGGCTGATTTAGCCACAAGAGCTTTTAAGTGTGTGGGATCTTTCGTCTCTCGTCTGGGACCTCTTTCCCGTATGGGAAGATTGCGCGCAGTAATTATGTGGCAAACTGGCTCCAAGTGTGGCGCAGGAATGGCTCAGGAATGCCTCTTAAGACTAGCTTAAGTATGGCTGGCATAACAGCCCGTAAAGTGTCTTCAACTTGTACGTGATCAGAAACATGATTATTTCGTAGGGAAGGAAAACAACTATATGTCCTTTATTTTTTTTCCTCACCCGCCATATCAGCAAATGCCTATTCCTCTTCAATTCTCTCCGATGAACCAAGCTTGTTGTAAGATGTTCTGTGACAGCTAGTAGTTCTCACACAGAAGCCAATAATATGTACGAGACTAGATGTATGAGAATATGTGGCTGACACTACCTATACAACAATAAGTATAAGTATATGACAATACATAATACGTCATAGTTAATTGTTTCTGCATCACTTTGTCTGTGTTGAAACTGTATGCTAGTCTGGCATTAAACTGAAGAGCAAGAATATAAGGTGAGTGACATTTTGAAAGTGTTCGTGTGCACAATTTAAACATGTGTTTTACATGTTTATATAGATAGGACTGTTCTCTCCGACCCATATTTCTGTCGCCATGTTTTCCCTCAAGATGTCATGCTGTGATATCTTTCCTGTGCGCTGTTAAAGAAACGGACTTAACTCACAATTGCGCAGGTCTGGGCTCAACCAATCCACTTTATAACTGCGCTTCTTAGAATAATTGTGCATGTTGATGAACAGACTCCATCTAGTCCCATCCATTTCAGCAATTCCGTAGAACCAGACATTCTATTTATCTGCGTCTCTACTCTTCATCTTCGTGACTCGCCAATCCAGAAAGGGACCATTCTGCCTTCGTTACCCGTCTCTGCTGCACTTTGCTTGCGCCGTTGCCAATCAGATCCAGTTAGACGTTAAGACCACCTGGGCTTCCTCTGGTCTCTATATCAGTCGATGTTAGAGGTTTCGGAGACCAACATCGACAGCCAACGGCGAAATCAAGTCACTTAATTACAAAACTCAGTTAACCTTTTTGGAATTTTCCTTAAAACTAACAGACGATTGCATTAGGAAAGAACACTAGGTGTCCAGAAGCACAAAAATAAAATCTTTTATTTGGGCTTCAAGTAAGGTATGACTTACAATAGTGCTACAGGTTCACGCGCGCGGACACGCACGCACGCACGCATGAACGCAGGCAGAAAAAGTCAAGATATTTAAACGCCGCCTTCCTCTGTTGGACGACACAAAGGCGGCAACTTCTAAGCAAGAAGATAAAACAGATTGTGCCGAGATGAAGCTCTGGCACGAGGCTGCCATCGGATTTCGTCTAGAACTTTCCAATTTTTGTCCCGGCCGTCGCTGCACGTGGCCCGCCAATCTTTGTCATTTCACGCCCAGTCCCTGCACTACACAGGCACGGCCATCTTTTCACCGACTGCCCACGTCGATGCGGGCTTCGCTCATAGTCTGCATCCCAGTCTGTATTTTACGTTTGATCTCGGTCACGTGTCCCCAAAATGGTTCCAATCCTCTCTCCCTCTCCTTGCAGTCTTAATTTCGCATCCTCCTCGCCTGTCTCATATGTACGCTTGTAAGCAAGGGAAATGTGGGCAGTAGTATGCATTCATTTAATTAAATATAAGCATGTGATCGCGAAAGGAACCCGTTAGTAGCACGCTATTTTAAACCACTGTCTTTAAAGCGTGATGTTTCTGTTTTGCGTGCGTGTGTCTGCGTGCGCTCTGTGGCTGTAATTATACTGAAAACCAAAAAGAAACACAAACTGATGGAGTTGGTGATTTTATTTGATTTTTTTCTTTCATTCAAACGGGTTTGAATCGATCAATTTTCGAGAAAATCGGTACATTGAGTCTTTGCACAATGTGTGTTCGTTTCCCATTCTGAAAATGGGTTCATAATGTCCCAAACGTCCGAATTCCGAGTCCAAAGCCAGTAGCGGGCGTGTCCCTCATTGGCGTCAACAACGGCCTGGCACCTGGCGGGCATGGAGTGCACAGGACGGTTCACCCCCACCTTAGGAATGTTTGTGCAGATCTGCCTGAGGGCCTGCTCCAGCTGGCGACCTGTTGTCGGCCTCGGTTGGACAGGGTTCAGCTCTCTCTACAGATGGTCCCATTGGTGTTCGACTGGGTTGAGGTCTGGGCTCATGGAGGACCAGGGCATCACCTGAACGTTGTTCTGCTGCAGGAAGCATGGCACCTCATGGGGCCTCAGCACCTGGTGCACACAGCTTTGTGCTGTCACGCCGTTTCCTCGTCCAGGTCTGGAAGACGATGGGCCCCACGAGTCGGTTGAGGCCAACTCCACCCAAAGGTCATGGTGCAGGATGTTGGGGCACTTCTCGTTCCGCCTTCTCCATACCCTAGCGTAGCCGTCGGCGTGGCTGATGCAAAAATGGCTTTCATGGAAGAAGAGGATGTCTCGTCATTGCCGCCATGTCCAGTTCAGGTGCTGCTGGGCCCACTGCACTCTCTGCTGCCGATGTCGTGCAGTCAGCGTCGACCCCCGTGCATGATGTGGCAGTACAGCTGTCGCTCAGACAACCGGCGACGAATAGTCTGGTGGGTGATGGCAGCTCCCTGGCTCCCGACACACTGGCTCGGGCCGTTTCTGCAGCAGGGAGGAAGGGTTGGCACAGGTGGTCACGGTAGGTCTGTTTGTTCTGTCGTGCAGTCATGACACGAGGTTGTCTGCTTCTGACACCATCCCAACTGTTGCCAGTGGCTTCAAAGCGAGCCCACAAACTCGACAGATTGTGGACACTGCCAGGCCCAGTGTATGTGGGACAACCCTTGGACCGTTTCCAGCCTGCAGTCGTCCGACGGCTCTTCCCCGATCCGTAGCGTTCAGTCCTGGCATTCTTCTGCTGCTGACAGCTGGTCTGTCTGGGATCGCACGAGCATCGGCTTCTATTGCTAGTGGGTGGTGCTCTCTGTTCGCAAAGAAACTTCTAGTCTTGCTGCTTTTGCTCACGCACCACGAGCGAAAACCACTGTCCGACTTTAGCACACCAGAAGGGACACGTCTTGTTCATCAGGCACGCCATTATCAAGGCCTACACTCAACAGACCTCATGTCAGCCTAATTTTTGTTGCTATCTTTGTACCCGAATCCATGAAATTTGACGACTCCTTGCACGTGCATGAATCTGCGTTTCTTTTGGCTTTGAGCATAGATCAGTGAACAGTCCACAACAAAACACAAGCGAGTAACAAGAGAAAGGGTGGGATGTTTTACCAGAGGAAATTTGTTAAACAGCTTTCACGTCTCTTTTCAACTAAAAGATAGAAAGTTTTAACAAGAAATGACGTGAACTGAGTCATAAGTTTGCTGACCGGCTTAGGTTTCCCTGCTGTCGCCAGACACCTCGAGCTCAATCCGTCGCACCGCCGAAATAAAAAAAAAAAAAAGGTGGAGGCAGGGTAGCCATGACTTTCACAGACTCACGAGTCCGAACACCATCTGGCCCGGCATGAAACGACATTCGCGCTGTGCAGAGAGTCTTTGCCACTTTTATCTGCACCCAGCAAGGGGACGGAGAGTGAGAAACAGGGAGAAGCGACAGAGTGGGGTGAGGGGCGGTTAGCCAGCCAGACAGATATCGCCCAAGGACAATTTTCGTGCGATAAAGCAGAGACAGTCCCCCACATTCGGCAGACCCAGAATCAACACCTTTTCCCCCGGATTGCTTGCCCGCTGCCCGGGTACGTCTTGCCGCCCTGCCTTACAAATGTCTTTCTGTTGTATCGGTTTCATGAATATCTTGTCCCACTAATGGGGTCGGAACTGCTGCTCTGGCGCTGGGCGCCATGGGCTGGTGGTAATTCTGTGTGCTTTTCATCTGCGCCTATTTTATGCCGCGTTTGCGTGGTCAGAGCCGGCAACCATTGCCGTAAACGTTAATGGGAACAGCCATTACGATAGTTTGTCCCTCCCTCTGTACGTTCACACTTTTCTTTTCGTTATCAACCTTACTCCTCCTTGTACAAAGGTTATAGGTACGCGTCTGAAGGCTAATCCAAGCTTCGCGATTACCGGCCCGAACCGCGACGTGCAAAAATTCAAGCTCCAGTGACTGTGCCACTCTTTCAGAATGTGTGCTTCTAGAAGCAATATCACGGCCTCGCGTAAGCTGATTTTTAAGGTTCGGAATTTCTCAGCGATGCCAGTTACGTCTGGTTGCTAGGGCTGCTAGCTGTTACCACAGCTTCTTATAGCACTGCGGCTGCCGTGAGCACACAGCACTTGGGTCTACGAAACCAGTCAAGGAAGTGGAAGGGCACAGACGCTTCGATATGTTCGACTGAGGCTGGTAGACGCACCGACATGTCTGCAGGAGCGCTCGTTTGTTCGCACGCTAGTATGCAAGCGCACACTGGAAATCATATTCACTTACAGAAATTAAAGAGTGTTTAAGACACAGAGAACCTGTTTACGTTGTATAGGAAGCAATTGGTCGCGATGCTGTGGATTACGTCAAGTCAGCTACAAGGCAATCGGCTGGCGGGACTAGTCTAAACAATTGATGCCACACCTGTCATTATTTCTTTCTTTATTTATTTATTTTGGTTAGCTCTTGACGTCTAACCTTGTACGAAATATTGTTTTGGAAGGGAAGGGATGTCCCAGAATCTTTTCAGGTCGTAGGGAAGTAGAGGTGTTTAAGGCCACAACTTTTAAGACCAGTACTTTTCTAATTTTCTAATTCTAATTTATTACTAATTTTAATTACTGTGATGTCTGAAGCTCATGCCAAAGAACATCGCCTGCTACTAGTATAAGAGCTGGACAAGAAAAATATTACGTGAGCCAGTATCGTGATGGTTGGTGCCCATCTCTCACGCTCTCTCACACGCTGTCTCTCTCTCTCTCGCTCTCTTTCACGCTCTTTCTCACGCTCTTTCTCACGCTCTCTCTCACGCTCTCTCTCTCACACACACTCTCTCTCTCATGCTCTTTCTCACGCGCTCTCTCTCTCTCTCGCTCTCTCTCTCACGCTTTCTCTCTCTCTCTCTCTCTCACGCTGCCTTACCTTCCGGTAAGGGGTCGGGTACCGGCCCCTTCGCTGGGAGAAGTGGGTATGGAACCACCCCGAGGCCGCACCGTCGGGTTTGGACGTCAGGCTGTAACCCATTCCACCATCTGCTTCTCCAGGTGCGAGGCCAGGGTTAGAGTTTTAATCATAAAGTTAAATTATTTTGTATAATAGCCAGATAGCATGTTCATTAAATCGATGTTTTAAAAGTAAAATATATATAACTCCCACTTTCTGCTGTAGCATCATAAAATTATGATTTCAGAGAGGATAAAATTTTTAACGGACGTGTAGAAAAAGGCTTCTCTAACAGCTGTGCGGACATTTTAAACGTCCGTCTTTACCAAAAACAGTACGAGGTACAGGAACGCATGCAACACGCGAGCGCTAGAACAAAGAACAGGAACAATCAGCACGCGAGCACTAGAAGAGAGATTTATAATATTTCACGTAGATTCAATCAACAGTTGTGTTTAAAACGTGGTTTTGAGAGCTTAGACCGCGCTAACAAGTCCCTATCCCTGCAGTCCTCATTTCAGCAATCGAAGTTTTTTTCGCAGATGGCACGCATGCACGCAGGCACGCACACACGCACGCACACACGCACGCACGCACGCACGGAGGGCTAGGGAGGGAGGGAGGGAGGAAGGAAAAAAAGGAAGAAAGAAACAACGAAAAAAATAGAAAGAAAGGAAGAAAAGGAGGAAAGGGAGAAGAAAGAAAGGGAAAGGGGAAGAAGGGAAATGGGAATAAGGGAAAGAAAGGAAGGAAGGAAAGAAAGACAGAAAGTCGCTAAGACTGCAGGTCGACAGCGCATGATGAACTGCTGCGCTAATCACTAGTCAAGTATGTGCAGACATGGCAGGCGTCTAGCGGGAAGACGGATGAGACAAAGCGAAGTAGCGAGGACGCCATTAGACTACAGTCAGCCGCCAGCATCTAGCCGTGCTTTCGTACATCGCGCCCGTACCCCGGACTTTCATTTCCAGGCAGACTCAGGCAGCGGCACAGAAGCAGGATCAGCTGCCTCTCAGCTCTGGCCGTGCTGTTTCAAAGGCGGCAACACTGCTCAGCTTGAGAGTGATACTGAAGCGGGGTGTGTGGGTGGGGGTGGGGGGGGGTGAGGGGTGGGGTGGATGGTGAGGGTTGGACGTTGTACTTGGTGCCCCCTCCCATCCTTCTCCTCCTCCTTTTCCTTGACGACGTCTCGACCCAGAAGCGCTGATGACGCTTATTATAATACATTTACACCTATTGACATCTCTTTACAAGACCTTAACCTCGGCCCGCGCCATGCTGACTGAACTCGTTCCTCGTCTGGCTCGCGTTGTTTGTACACAAAAGGGAAGTGCATCGTCTAAATAGGAAGTCTGTGTGGGCATCAAGGATTTTCCTTCTTGTCTGGTGTCAGTTACGTCAGGTCAGGGAAGACAGCGCCAAGATCCCACTTAACCACACCTGGATAAAAAGTAAAACAAAACAAGAGTCAGGGTCAGAAATCAGATAAATAGAGGGGGGCCTGGATAGCTCAGTTGGTAGAGCTGCGGACTAGCAGGTGGAAGGCTGCTTGTTTGAATCCTGGTGTGGCCAACGATTATTTCCTGGAGTTTTAAATTGTGCAAACTCCTTTCGGCCATCTCCCCCGCACATTAAACTGCCTGCTCGCACTGACCATCTTACTGCTGCTGTCAGTCTGGTGGTTCTTTCAGTGCGTAGTTTAGTAATAGGACCCCATCCCCCATAGTGCGAAATCACCGCCAGGTGGAAGCACTGTCCCTTTAAATAACCAACCAATCAGATTAATCCTCTTAAACTCACTCAGAAAATAAAGACACGAATGACAAGAAACGTCGACAGAGAGGAAAGGAAACGCGAGCTCGGAAAGAGTGGCAGAGCAGTCCAGTTAGCAAGCTGTGAGTTCCGACGACTGGTGACGTCGTACCGAAAAACAAAAGTATTAGCAATGCATATCAGTATCGCATCCCATAATTAATAATTAATTAATTAATTAATAATTAATAACTGTTAGTACTGTTATAGTGTTGACCAGTAGTGTTAGTGCCGTGTTACTGCGAATCTCCCACACACAGCTTGTTGGCCTTACCACAATGATGTAGGACTAAGTGCATCAAACAATCTTGATAGGATTGTGTACGACGTGGATAAAACATGTAGCATAGGTTCCCATGTACGTGACTGCGCGCTGTATCGGGCAACGTAATGCCGAAATGGCTGAAGGATTATGACTGGCACACAGGAATACAAACACGTGTATTCTAGATACATTAGTCTGACACAAGTAACACTGGATCGAGTGACGTTATGTCGGATTCACAGGCCGATTGGAGCACGTATTCAGTTCAGTTGTCTGTTCTTGACTGTATTTTGTCACATATATGTCCTTGATTTACACGCTTGTTGCTAATCACAGATGTGTGTGTGTGTGTGCGTGCGTATGGGTGCGTATGTCTGTGTGCATGTGCGCGTGCGTGGGTGCGTGCGCTCCCGCGTGCGTGCTTGTGCGTGTGTGTTTGTGAGTGTGCGTGTGCATGTGCATGCGTGAGCATGCGTGCGTGTGTATGTGTGAGAGAGAGATGCAAAATACGTGTATGAAGTAGTAACATCAATGCACCACAGGGGTACGAAAATGAAAAAAGGAAATCTGTTATCTACAAGCGAAACGGATGTTTCACCCTCTGTCAAAACTTGCCCCGTCATTTTACATGGGTCATAAGAAAAGCGGTAGAATGATGACGCGATCTAATGAACGAAGACAGGGGTCTGCAGAGAAAACACTGGGATTTATCCCCACCAGAAACACCCGGCCACCGCTCAACAGCTAAATGACATTTGTTAGCAACAGAAACTCGTTGATCAGCCCCCCCCCCCCCCCCCCCCCC
>SMGT01012132.1:228715-250494 GCA_004794575.1 Lanistes nyassanus | reverse complement strand
GGACTGACAGACTGCACTGGGACTGACAGACTACAGAAAATGCTGGGACTGACAGACTGCACTGGGACTGAGACTGCAGAAAATGCTGGGACTGACAGACTACACTGGGACTGACAGACTGCAGAAAATGCTGGGACTGACAGACTGCACTGGGACTGACAGACTGCAGAAAATGCTGGGACTGACAGACTACACTGGGACTGACAGACTGCAGAAAATGCTGGGACTGACAGACTACACTGGGACTGACCGACTGCAGAAAATGCTGGGACTGACAGACTGCACTGGGACTGACAGACTACACTGGTACCGACAGATTATGCTAGGACTGACAGAATACACTGGGACTGACAGACTACAGTGGTACCGACAGACTATGCTGCGACTGACAGACTACAGTTGTACCGACAGACTACACTGGGACTGACAGACTGCAGAAAATGCTGGGACTGACAGACTACACTGGGACTGACAGACTACACTGGTACCGACAGATTATGCTAGGACTGACAGACTAAACTGGGACTGACAGACTACACTGGTACCGACAGACTATGCTAGGACTGACAGAATACAATGGGACTGACAGACTACACTGGTACCGACAGACTATGCTGGGACTGACAGAATACACTGGGACTGACAGACTACACTGGTACCGACAGACTATGCTGGGACTGACAGAATACACTGGGACTGACAGACTACACTGGTACCGACAGACTATGCTGGGACTGACAGATTACACTGGGACTGACAGACTACACTGGTACCGACAGACTATGCTGGGACTGACAGACTACACTGGGACTGACAGAATACATTGGGACTGACAGAATACACTGGGACTGACAGACTACACTGGTACCGACAGATTATGCTGGGACTGACAGACTACACTGGTACCGACAGATTATGCTGGGACTGAGAATACACTGGAACTGACAGAATACACTGGGACTGACAGACTACAATGGTACCGACAGATTATGCTGGTACTGACAGAATACACTGGTACTGACAGATTACACTGGGACTGACAGACTACCGGGACTGACAGAATACACTGGTACTGACAGAATACACTGGTACTGACAGAATACACTGGTACTGACAGATTACACTGGGACTGGCAGACGACACTGGGACTGACAAACTGTTCTGGGACTGACAGACTGTACTGGGACTGACAGGCTACGCTGGGACTGACAGACTATGGTGGAACTGATACGGTATACTGGGACTGACAATTTCTGGCACGACAGGATATCTTGGGACTGACATGGTAAACCAAAACGTGAAAACGGAGGAGGAAGAAGAGGATGAAAAATCACAATGACCGGGAGGCCCCTTGCCTGCCCGAACTGTACCTTCTGCAGCTGTGGCACGCGGTACTTCCGCCAGGTGCCGTGTTAGACTATAACGGTCCGCTAGTGACTGAGACACGGAGAATTGGTTGGGTCGCTGACACCGCAGGAAGACTTCTTACTGCAGGTCTCGTGTTTAGAAAACTTTTTCTGAGACAGACGCTTTTCAACTTGGGCTGAAACAAGAACATAATGGATGGATGGATGGATGGATGGATGGATGGATGGATGGATGGATGGATGGATGGATGGATGATGGATGGATGGATGGATGGATGGATGGATGGATGGATGGATTGCCGCCATCACTACCATCACAGTCGTTGTCACTATAGTCTTCCCACCTTCTTTCTTCTTTTTTTCCTTTTTCCATTATCTGTTTCCCTCTTTCTTCTTTCTTCTTCTATTGTATTCCCTTTTCCTTTATAGTTCCGAAAGAGCAGCCGGTTTCATACACAACCAGTTGATGGCTGTGATTAATCTACACTGGACGGCCGCAGAAACCACGTAAATGTTTGCAAAACACACCCTCAACAAGCAGGTCACCTGAAGGGAGAAAACATTCCTATCAGAACAGCGTCAATGGCGTGACTGCAGGCATGGCCACCGGGTCTGCAGCACGGTAGTTTGGCACGTTTTCTGATCGCCTGTTGATTTTCGTTTGACGTTTTTCCCCCCAGTTTTTCTAAAACACTGCTGCCACCGCCTAATTGAGCGCCTCGAAGCACGCACTTTTGCAGCATAAACAGGGGGGGAAAATACCCTGTGAGCGGTAACGAATGGTCGGCAAAAATATCGATGACCAGTAATGAATGAGCTGCGCTCGCCTCCCAAAGAACGAAGCAGTCCTCCTTTGAACGGTTGCCGCTGAAGTGGATGAGATGGCATATAACGCCAAAAATAAATCCCCGGACCGCGCACAAAGCAGGTTATTGGGTGGTGAGAAAAAAGCCCACAGCCAAGGATCCGCAGTGCGTTCTTTTGTACATCAGTCTCAAAGCGAAGCTCACCCACGGCGCTATTAAATGAATGGTGAACTTCAGGACCATTTTTATATTATTAGTTGCCAGTTTTTAATTTGAAACATGGTGTAGTCAGCGAGGGCTTTATGCCTTCCTTCAGTTGCACAGGTCACAGCGAGAGCGATCGGTTACCGACAGACGTGGGGGAGATTGAAAGAACAGGGTTCACATCCCCTGTCCACCAGCTCAGTTTTGTCCCCTGCCGCAGCTAATCACAGTATCTGTCGTCGTCATCCTCTTGACAAAGACGAAGATGAAGGGTGGGTGGGGGAGTAAGAAAAGAAGCAGATGTAACAGGCACAGGAAAGACTATTACAAGAGACATCTATGAGCATTGCTGAAGTAACTATTACAGCAGGCAGCTGTGAGCATTGCTGACGTGACCATTACAA
This sequence comes from Lanistes nyassanus, assembly GCA_004794575.1. Taxonomy (NCBI): domain Eukaryota; kingdom Metazoa; phylum Mollusca; class Gastropoda; order Architaenioglossa; family Ampullariidae; genus Lanistes; species Lanistes nyassanus. The sequence continues at coordinate 247,713 of SMGT01012132.1, read as the reverse complement.
CAGGCATCTGTTGCCATTGCTGACTTAACCATTACAACAGGCTGCTATGAGCATTGCTGAAGTAACTATTACAGCAGGCAGCTGTGAGCATTGCTGACGTGACCATTACAACAGGCATCTGTGAGCATTGCTGAATTAACAATCACAGCGCGCAGCTGTGACCATTGCTGAAGTAACAATCACAAAGCGCAGCTGTGAGCATTGCTGACGTAACCATTACAACAGGCAGCTGTGAGCATTGCTGATGTAAGCATTACAACAGGCAGCTATGAGCATCGCTGAAGTAACAATCACAACGGGCGGCTCTGAGCATTGTTGAAACCTACCGGCATGAGAGGTGAAATTTTTAAGAACAGTATCGATTATAGAAATCTTTTTGATGATGTACTTGAATCGTCTGTTTTTGTAATAGTTGTAAAGCAATTAACGCAGTAAATGTTTGCTGACTGTAGCAACGACCAAGTCACTGCTCAGAAGGGGGATGTTGATCAACCAGTCTGACAGCTTCAGGCAATACGTCTCTAAATTATTTGTAATCAAATTTATGAACAAAACCCTTGGGCCATCGCAGTGGACAAGATGCCGGGAGGCGGGGGTGGGGGCAGTATATCATCGTCGTGGGAAGGAAAGAGAATATAGCTTCTCGTGGGAGGAAAAGAGAATTTAACGCTATCGTGGGAAGAAAAGAAAATATAGCATTCTCGTGGGAAGAAAAGAGAATTTAGCGCTGTCATGGGAAGAAAAGAGAAATAGCATTTTCTTGGAAAGGAAAGAGATCACATATAGGTAATGCTATAGTCTGGTGTCCATTGTTTCGTTGTTTTTGTAATAACATGAAATCAAACACAATGGACAGAACGGAATTTAACGCTTCTGGAGCCATCAGTTGTTTGTCTTTCATTAGTTGAAAATGGCTTTATCCTAAGTGAACACAGCTGAGCCATGTTCAGTTTCCTGGCGATAATCTTAAGTCTTTAGCTGGTTTGACAAGGGTTTAGCTGCACGCTGTACAGAAAATACATCATCGTCCGTACACAAAGGATTATCTAACGACATCCATATAACACACAGCGCCTTTATCTCACGACAGTCCTACAAAACAGCGCTTTATCTCAGGACAATCCTACAACACACAGCGCTTTTTGTTAGGACAATCTTACAACACACAGCTCTTTATCTCACGACAATCCTACAACAGACCGCGCTTTATCCCTCGGCAATCCTACAACACACAGCACCTTATCTCACGACAATCTTACAACACACAGCGCCTTTATCTCACGACAATCTTACAACACACAGCGTTTTATCTCACGGCAATCCTACAACACACAGCGCCTTATCTCACGACAGCCATACAACACAAACGGCGTAATAACAACTGACTATGACCACGCAAATTTTGTACAGAAGACCTGCTGAATTTTTGTACAGAAGACCTGTTCAATAGGGGTACAAAATACTACCGGGATCGGATCTGAAGCTTCCATTCTGTGAAGATCCTTTAAGGTCAAAGAGAGTGACATTTCTCAGTGTTGACTGCATAGAGATCTTTCCAATCCATACCGAACTAGACTTCTTCAAAGTACAGATCCTTGACCTGTACATCCGACCCCAAACTTTCAGAGTGAAGTCCCTGGAAATTTAGTGGAGGGAGCTAGAAGAAATCCTTGGTGTGTCTTTATGACAGGACTCATTGGTTGATGTCTTCGCAGTTGTCGCGCTGACAATGTTCTGCACAAAGAGAAGCCTTCCCGCGGGCAAGCCGGAAGCTAGGAGCCCCCCAGCAGAGCTGCTACCTCGTGGGACTCGCCAGCAGGTCTTCAACTTTGTGCACCGGACTTGCCTGCTGTCCACCGCGCTTTCCTCACACCCCGGCTTCGTCGCGTCAGTTGAAAGGCTTACCTGTTGTGCAAGTTGATTATATGGGCTTTTTCCCCTCCCACTTCCCACAGGCGTTTCATGCTGGCAGCAATTGCAAAGAACGCACACAAGTTCAGATCGCCGCGTATCGGCAAGTGTTGTCCACGCGACAGTTCTGCTCACATACATTCTTCACGCCTCATCGTGTAATTGACCATCGGGAAGCCATTCTAACTTTCTCGTGCGGAGTCTCTTCGCGTGCATGCCCATCACATTACTTTCTCAGTTGCTTTCGCTTAAACTTTCACTAGCGCCGCCGTTTCCTTAACATTATTTCCCTAATGCGGGGAAAATGCCTTCATGGGTTTTTTTCTCCCGTGTTATTTGTAGATTTTGCTGAGTCTTAACCCACATTCCCCGTCCAGCTGCAGTGTTAATGTGAAGATATGTTAATGTTAATGCGTGCGTACAAACTATTTCCCTTTGGTGTTCTTGGACAGTTCGCTGACTGATGTTTTGCTCAACGAACCGCCGATTGAATGAATGACAACGTTTATTGCACTTTGGGGTTTCTTTTTTAAATTATCAATTGGCTTTTGTCATTATGAATCACATGCAGTCATGGTGACACAAAGACCTGTAAGCCCGTAGGAATGGTCGCTATACGAGCATGAAAGAAACAGGGGGGTTTCAGACGTAGGTTTGTATCTTTTAACCGTAACACTTATTTTCCCAGTCCCACGACATGTCACGAGGAAGAAGCTCAGTCTTCCTCTTTTCTTTTCAGGTTTGAAGCTGGTTTGATATCAAGGCCAGCTTGGCGGAGGGGTATTTCTGTTTGGGGGTGGGTGGGTGGGTGAGACATTCGTTTTGTGCGTTTACGCAAACAAGAAACACAATTCCGTCCAGTCTTTTCCGCTATCTCTCTCTCTCTATATATATATATCTTGCTCTCTCTATCTACCTTTATCTATCTCTATCTCTCTCTATCTCTCTCTATCTCTCTCAATCTCTCCATCAATCCATCCATCCATCTATCTTATCTATCTGATCTGATCTATCTGTCTGTCTGTCTGTCTGTCTGTCTGTCTGTCTGTCTGTCTGTCTGTCTGTCTGTCTGTCTGTCTGTCTGTCTGTCTGTCTGTCTGTCTGTCTGTCTATCTCCTTGTCTACCTACGACTAGAGCCGTGAGGGATTGCTCCAGACATGTGGTGTTACAGTCTCCGTGTCTCTCTGTCCTCAGAAGTCCATTGTCCAGCCGTCAACGACTCGTTTTACTGCTGGCCGCCAACCCCCGCCAACACCACTGTGTTCGGTCCCTGCCCCACCAGCCTTGGCCTCCCCGACCACGGCATTGCAGCAACAGGTGCGACAGACGAGAGAAGATTAAACCAAACGAAAGAACGTGCAGGGATTATCTTTGACACGGTGAAGAAGAGTGAAGATGCAAGAAGATCCAAGAGACCATCAAGAGGACAGGGAGGGAACTCAGAAGACAAAACGAATTCATGACAGAATGACACAGCTTGGGAAACTTTTCCAGGAAGTGTATCGGCCATGAAGATTTTGTGTGATCCCATTTTATACTTTACGTTAAAAAAAGCATCGTTTTATCTTCTGATTTGCCTCACTACCCTTTTGATGTTTCCCTGGATTCTCATTGACGATGACGATGATAAGAACGAACACGACAACAAGGATGAAATCGTAAATTGTAAACGAGAGAAAGAGAGAGTTGTTCAAAAGCTTTCAACACAGCAATGGCTTATCTGCCCATACGTAGCCCTACAGCCTCCTTTTCATCATAAACGCTCACAGGTTTATCCGTGAGGAGGTTTTAGGCCCACAGAGAGAAATAGAAAGAGAGGGGTATAGAGAGGGAAGAAGGGGAAGTAATTCGCTTGCATATATTAATTTAAAAAATTTTAAATATCACCATCTACCCATCGTTTCTCCTGTCTCTGTCAACAGGACAGCACGCACATCGCACGTGCATGGCGGACGGCACGTGGCTACGGGGCGACTGGACCAATTACAGCGCGTGCCTGGAGCTGGATGGGGTGCACCCGGCGTACACGCCACAGCCTGGGGTGGACCTGCAGGACGATTTTGTAAGTGTATGGCCACAGCTTCTTTCGCACGCACCCATCCCCTGCCCTGTGAGGCGGTTACTAATTGGGCGATCTTTTCACGGAAAAACTTACGCGATCCTAGCCCTGCGTTCCACCTCGCTTGCGCCCGCCTGAGAAACTACGGAATCCAGGACAATGTTCTGAGTTTAAGGTAAAAAAACAAAAGTAGGCCCTTTGTGGTCTTTAAAACCTAGGCGATCTTCAAAAAAAAAGCCAATCTCTTGTTGCCATCTTAAGACTGTCAATAGAGACCTGTTTTGCTAGAGGCATCTGGGTGTTAGGATCGGCGAGAAAGGCTTAGTTTTCCACATCGCTTCATGGGATCTTTCTGGGACCGGGGAGTTTCGCCCACCCTGCTTCTAGTTACAAGAAAATTACCACAAAGTGAACAGAAAGCACGTTCCGCTGCCTTGTATGAAAGCCTAATCGCACTTGGCGGGACCACGTGATAAGGAACTCTAGGGGCTGATAGCCCTACCGTCTATATTTGTCCCCGCAACGATCCGCTGATTAAAAACACATTTACTTTACCCCACTGACGAACACACACCTTTCCTCACTTTCAGTCACAGCCCAGTGATCAAATGAATAGAAGACAGAACTGTACGGAGAAATGAAATCTCAATCCAACGAATTAATGATTGAATGGCAGAGCTTGGGAAAAGTGTCCAGGCAATGTGTCGAGCATGAAGATTTTGTGTGAGCACATTTCGTACCCTATATAAAAATTTCTTTTAATGGATACAGTTCGGGGCTAAGGAACGTAAACATGTCCGTAACATTCAAAACTTCGACACCGTCTGTTTTGCAGATTCGTCTGGCGGAAGCTTTAACAGAAATTTACCTGGCAGCCTGCATCATCTCTCTCGTGTTTCTGGTCCTCACGCTCTTCATCTTCTGCTACTTCAGGTGATGTCGCATTTACATTAACACCACTGTACTATTGCATGTCATGCCAAAAGTGCAGTTTGTGCTCCTCTACAGCAGGCGACATCACGTTTACAATATCCTCGTTTTGAAAGTTCACGTCTGGTACAACGTACTTTTAACGAGTTCCCCGCCTCCAGTCATTAATTTCAATAACTGTGTATGAAAAACATGTGCAATCTTTCTCTTTACTTTACTTTCTGTGATCACGTATATGCTATCTTCTACTTTGGTTTCCACATTCTGTCATTCGCTCTTGCAGAACGTTCTACAAAAAGATCTTGCATTTTATGGGGCGAAATACAAGGCTGTCAACGATCTTCATGTCTGGAGTTATATCAGATGTGCTTGATCTTGAATACACTGTTTCTCTTCTTCTCTTTGAGTGCGTTAAACTATAGCTATCATGACCTTAAGAGTTTCTGTTGTGGTCAGGTTGTCACTAGGTGAGTAAGTGTTCTATTATTTTCGGCGCAGTCCTTCGTGTAAGCATATCGCATATATCGTGACTATTGCAGGCATTCAGTATACCCGCACAGCTAGCCAGATGAAATAAAAGTCTAAACCAAAACTCAATGTGGTGGGCCAGTGGTGGGCCTGTTGATAATGTGACGTGTTTGTGATGATTATCCATTCTACTAAACCCTGCATTCCACCCCACGAACTGTTAGGCCAGTACTACATTTACCCTGCAAAATTTGTCTCTTCCGCAAATGTTCCATGTTAGTAAGATCATCTTACAGTAAAATCCAGCCAGACAACAGCAACACTGAACAGCTCATGAAATACTGCCGAAGCAGTGAAACCCTCTCAAACAGAAACGGACATAAGTATTCGTAAAAGGAGAGAGAGAAAGAGCCCGAGAGAGTCAGATGTTTGAGACAGAAACACTCGTGCATGACTATAGTGTCTTGAGGCATCACCAGAAACCGGATGTAAGTCAGCTCACTAACTGGCATTTCCGCTTTTCAAGAAATACGCGTACATGACTTAAGAAAGAAAGATTTGGTTACTATTGTAGGTTGTAGAAAGTGGACAGTGATCAATACAGTCTGAAGGTGCAGTGTGTCGGCTTCATTTCAAAGCGGAAGGTGATCAGTTTGATTTAAAGGTAGATGATGCTCGGCTTTAATCTGTTCGAATGTGATCGCTATAATCTCAGTGCGGGGCCAGACACCTGGCTAGACCGCGTGCCTTTGACCGCTAAACTAGGGCTTGTGTTGCGATCAGCCATGTCAGGAATTGGGTGCGGTGCCACATCGGGGGTAAACGGTCAACATGGCGGTCAGTCTTCAAGTGAAAACGCATTCCTTTCTCTCCAGTCTTGCAGCGAGATGCGCTTAATGCCAGAGTAGGGTGGGCGGTAAACTCATTCCTTTCTCTGCGGTCTGGCAGCGAGATAGCAGTTAATGCCAGAGTAGGGTGACCGGTAAACTCATTCCTTTCTCTGCGGTCTGGCAGCGAGATAGCAGTTAATGCCAGAGTAGGGTGACCGGTAAACTCATTCCTTTCTCTGCGGTCTGCCAGCGAGACAGCTGTTAACGCCGATGTAGGGTGGCCGGTACAGTGGCGTCTCGCCCTACAGTGACGAGGGGATAGCAGCACCTGGTGACACCGTCCTCACGAGGTGTCTACACTCTCACAAAAAGGTCTTGTAATCAACGCCACGAGCGCGACAAGGGAGCGACGGGAACTTCGGTATAATTTGATTTCCAGTCATCCCTATACAAAAAAGCAGATAAGATCATCTGTGTCCAAAGATTGCTGTAACCTTTTCATCACACCTGCGGAGGGATCAGAACTTTTTCAGGTGGAGGGTTTTGTGTTTTGTTTTGGCTTTTTTTGTGGGGGAGGGGGCTAGTATTCAAGGGATAAATGCTTCAGGTCAGTTAGCCCTCAACTAAACACATTTAAAAAGGGTCATTTTTAACTTTAGTGAACTGCGTCTTTCACGGTGGAAGGAGTCACTTTCAGATGATGAATTTTTGTGCGAAAGACGCATCTAGCTAGTGTTATGTTAGGCCACATCGCCATGGAAGACAGAAGACAGACCAATTCTTTGACTTTATCGTCACCGTTCGTATACGCGGACAGCAGACAGACCAATCTCTTCACTTGATGGTCACAGTTTGTGCAGGTGGACAGAAGACAGACCAGAAGAATAAACGGAGAAAGAAGTTGTAGCACATTGTCACTCGGTCACCCTACCTTACTCTCACCCAGCGACCAAGGGCGTGTGGGGCGTGTTCGTCTTGCGTACGACTCCTCACAAAGCACAAAGCACAAAACACAAAACACAAACAACGAGACGATGTAGTTTTCCTAAAAAGGACCCGGCCTTATTTATTATACTACACGCTCGCACTCACTCCTTGATACTCGCGCACTTATATCAACTCTTACGTAAACAGCGGCGTCCAACTTTCACCGATCACCGCACGTATACACAAACTATCTCACTAACATTGAGACTGCCAGCGTTTTATACAACAAGGCAGCTCGCTACAATTGATCAACCTCCTGAGTTCGTCAACCTTCTGAGACACTTTTCTTAAAGTATCTGGTTCTCCTCTGCCTTAAGTGTTGTTCACACAGACTGATTATCAAAAGTACTATCCACATAGGATTTCAAAGTGTTATCACACAGATGGATTATCAAAAGTAACAAAAGTAACAATCCCCAAAAGATTTCAACGTATTGTCACACAGACTTATTACCAAAATTAATTATCTCGAGGTGTTGTCATCAAAAGTAATTATCCACCAAGGATATCAAGTGTTGTCACACAGACCTACTATTAAAGTCATGATCCACAAAGGATAAGAAAGTGCTGTCACACAGACGCATTATCAAAAGATCTATCCACAACGGTTTTCAAAGTCATCCGCAAGGATATCGAAGTGTCGCCACAGACTTACTATCAAAGTCATTATCCACAAGGTATAGCAAGTGTTGTCATACAGACGTATCATCAGAGTATCTATCCACAAAGAATGTCAAGGTGTTGTCACACAGACATAGGAAAGCACTACTTTCTTAGTTATGTCGGTCGGTCGGTCGGTCGGTCTCACCGAACTAATAATCATGATAAAGCTATTTATAAGGTGCCAAATCTTATCAAATGATTCAAGGCCACCCCCATAAAAAAAACTGCGCACCCCGACTCATGCAGACAGTAGTACACAAGTAGTACACTCGAGTAGGTGCAGGAAGGACAGGATGACACGTATTATGTGAGAGAGAAAAGATGGGTTTAATTTACACACAACTTTTAAAGAACAGAGTGCACGAAGCTTGGGGATGGAAGCTAAATATTCTGGCTCCGCATGCATGTACTCGGTACTAAATTTATTCCCGAAGAGGGGATTTTTCTGTTGGAAGAAGCTGTTCGCTCCTGGGACGACTGAATAACTTAATTATTCCCGAATAAGGACGGAAAAATAAGCTACTCGTGCATGGAAAATTCAAGGAAATTATTTCTTTCATGGCGGATGTTCTGGAATAAGTAAGCTGTTCTGGTTTCTTGCTTACGGGGCCTGGTCTCGCAGAAGTACAGTGACCTCAGAAACAAGAACCAGATTAATCAAGTAAAATTTAGTTGCACAGCGGGAAAGCGTGCTGGCTCCCAATCCAGACGGTCATGGGTTTGTCTCTCTTGCCCTGTCTACTTGTTTTCGCTCCATGTGGCAAGTGACATCTCGTTACAGGGCTGTTTGTCGCCAGACTTATCCGCGCGATCCCTTTTCTTCCACCACCTTTTAATTGTTCCACCCACCCCCACCCCACACGCACACACCCCTCCTACAGCCGTCAAGAGATCGCTGTCGTTGCTGATTTGACTTTAAACAATAAACAACCAAGACGATCCTTTAAAACATTGACAGAAAACAGTGAGGCACGAGTACTGAAAGGTCTTACAGAGCTAAGAACTACAGTTCTGATGCTGATGTCGGAGGGTCATATCTATAAATAGCTCTATATTACCAATACCAGTACTATTTAAACTTATTAAAATTAACCTATATTATTTTTTAACCCCTGTACCCTAGCATTCAGGGGTTGTATTGGGTTTTTATTTGGGTGTGGCAACCTCAACAGTCGTTTTCAAACGGTAAATGACGCTTCAGGCTTGTCACTGTTTGTAGTTATTCGCAGCATTTGAAGCTAAGCGGCGCATTACCCGCAGGATATCTGCAATTTTTTGGGGGGGAGGGGGGGTTTAAAATCGCAAGCCGCTGTAATCTCGCGTTTCGTGTGAACCCAGTCAGTCGGGGGTCTGCGAAATCTTGCGTCTTTAACAAGGAAAAGAAAATGTCGGAATTGCATCGCTTTTTCCGATAATTACGTGCAGGAGCCAAAACACAGCGAGATTATTTTTCCATGAACAGAGACGAGAAGCATCAGGGTCTAAATTAAGGATACAACTTATTAATAAAAACCCTGTATACAAAAAACTCTCTGTAAGTAAAAATCTCTCCGCACACTACATTTTTGGGGGTACAACTTGCAATCAAAAGCTTCAGCGAGACTTCATACCTCTCCTGATACTTTTTTTTTACAAGGACCACATACAAGTACTATTTCTCGTTCTGGGTAGAGTTTCGAATCTATAATCATTAACTCATAAGAGTCGCTCCATTTTATTTCCATTACGCGTGCGCCTATCCACTGGCATGCATACGCACAGACAGGCAATACATAACTCTTTTCACATTAGAAATTTCAACTCATCTTTTTTGTTGTTCACTGAATGGTGAAGTTTTTTTTCCTGCGTGGATATGGCTGGTCACGAGCTTGAAAGAAGAACATTAAAAATTCGGATTGTGCGGTCCGAAAGCGACGCAGACATCTCCCCAACCTGGCCATAGGTTCCTTTCTTAGCCCCAGCCTCAATTTAATTGTGCTCACTACACGTTCGGATTTCAAGGGGCTCCCTTGTCGGCCTTCCTGCAGGGTCAATGGCATGCATTACTTCCGGTGATTGCACAGGCGCCTGCAAACACCCGAAGGCTTAGGAGGGAAATGACTGCTAGCTGGACAAGATAGGGAGCAGAAAATGATCGCTAGGGGGTTCATCTGATACTGTTCTGCAGTCCTGGTGTTCTCAAATCTTGTCGGTCTTCTTTTATTGATGTATGCGTGCTTGGGTGCGTTCGTGCGTGCGTGCGTGTGTGGAACTTTATCAAGTCTGGGCACATCTAATTGTGGTTCCTCCCCCCCCCACCTCACCACCACCACCAAGCCTCCGTGCATCTACAGCTGTGCTATGCCTCGTGTTTTTCTTGCTTTTATACAAGCCTTTGTATCTCTCAGGAATTATATTCTAATTCTAAATTGTATTATCGCACAATTCAGCCTTCTATGTTTTTCTTCCGTATGCGGACCTAATGTGCAAGACAGAAAGCATCTTATAATATCTATATGTGTTCTGAGCAAATGCGTAAGACCTAAAGTTTCCTAAAATATCTTAACGTATGCTAAGCAAACGTGTAAGAAACTTTCCTATAAAATCCAAGCTAATTAAGTTATGCTAAAGCTGCTTCAGCAACGAAGCTTTATCCAAGGCTATGGGGCGGGGGTGGGAGGTCAGGTGGGAGCAGACGGGATACAGGGATAAACAGCGTTACTGCGAGATGAGGGACCGGAAGAGGTGGGTGATGCTGGACAGCAATAAGGAGGAAATACTTTTGCGAAATTACAAACTGCAAGGAATTACAAGATCCACAACACTGTTACGGTAACAAGTGGGTGTCCTGCTCCGCTATGAAGCCCGCCATACCCCCCCCCCACCTTCCATACGCACAAACACACGGTCATATTTACCGGTTAGCTGTTCAGAAGTACAGAGGGGCAGAGCACATGACATGACTAGCAGTATGCCCCGTGTAAAGTGAAGCAGTACCTAAATGGCGATCTGTATGAGTGTGACAGTACCTATAAGTCGAGCTGTATATGAGTGTGACAGTACCTAAATGTCGAGCTGTATATGAGTGTGACAGTACCTATACGTCGAGCTGTATATGAGTGTGACAGTACCTATAAGTCGAGCTGTATATGAGTGTGACAGTACCTAAATGTCAACCTGTACATGAGTGTGAAAGTACCTAAATGTCGAACTGTATATGAGTGCGACGCTACCCAAACGTTGAGCTGTATATGAGTGTGACAGTACCTAAATGGCGAGCTGTATATGAGTGTGACAGTACCTATACGTCCAGCTGTACATGAGTGTGATAGTACCTATATGTCGAGCTGGATATGAGTGTGACAGTACCAATATATCGAGCTGTGTCGACATACGTACCTATATGTCGAGAGTAACAGTGCCTGTATCTAGCTGCATATGATTGTGACAGTACCTATATCTACATGCAGCTGTACGTAGTTCTGACAGTGCCTATATTTAACAGTGTCATACTTCTATGACAGCCTCAATGTGCTGTTCCCACAGGTCGCTGCAGTGTAGCCGCATTTCCATTCACAAACATCTGGTGGTGTCCTTCATCTTTCGCTTCATTCTTATCCTCGTCATGGTTCTGCCCTACTTCTCACGCCTCAACGCCTCCTATCGGGAAATCGTGAGTTGTCGAACTTGAAATAAATTTACAGTCTTTGTTTTTGTCTGATTGTACATGACTTCTTCCGGAAAATTCCGGAAAATTCAATAACTCTATATATTTATATAAGTCATTTTGCCACGAAATATATATAGTTAATAAAGAACAAATGAGGACCAACAAAGGTACTGGCAGCGCTATACATAGCCGTATGCAGACGCATGTGCCCAAGGGAGCTTATCGTACCCAAACACGTAGCAAAGAGAGGGCGAAAGAAAGGAACTTGGCAGATCCTCTAAAAGATCTGCCATCCCTTTCTTTATAACGGCGCTAGTCTTCACACAGCTAGCCCTCGGTACACAACGTGTGCATACAGAGAACCCCTATTAAATGTAGTCAGCCCGCTCACTAAGCGAGTGTTGACAACTAGGATTCAAAGACGAACACAACATAGGACAAATACATGAAATCCTCAAGGTGCAAATTATAATTAATAAAGAACAAATGAGGACCATCGCTTAAATTATCGAAAGATAACTCCAACAAAAGTACTGGCAGCGTTATACATTGCCGTATAGAGATTCTCTGTATGCACACGTTGTGTACCGAGGGTTAGCTGTGTGAAGACTAGCGCCGTTATAACGAAAGGGATGGCAGATCTTTTAGAGGATCTTTTTAGCTGTGTGTGAGATCGTAATGTCGCCATGTTGCTGTGTGACATAGCTGTGTGTGAGATCGTAATGTCGCCATGTTGCTGTGTGACATAGCTGTGTGAGATCGTAATGTCGCCATGTTGCTGTGTGACATAGCTGTGTGTGAGATCGTAATGTCGCCATGTTGCTGTGTGACATAGCTGTGTGTGAGATCGTAATGTTGCCATGTTGCTGTGTGTCAGCCCTGGCTGTGCAAGATTCTGACTGCCTTGCTCCAGTACACGCTGATGTCCAACTTCGCCTGGATGCTGGTGGAGGGCATCTACCTGCACAACCGACTGGCGGTGTGTGTTTTCCGGTCCGACGCGCCCTTCAAGATCTTCAACTTCATAGGATGGGGTAGGCCGTCTTGGTCGTTTCGCTGGATGGGACATGATCTTGTTAACCGTTTTATGGGATGGGTTAAGGTGTTGTTGGTAACTTCTAGGGATTGTAGGGACTGTTGTTGTTGGTGTTGTTGTTGGTGTTGTTGTTTTTGTTTGGGTGGGGAGGTGGGGGTGGTGGTGATAGCCTCACAGAATTGCAATGTTGTGATCGTAATTTCATAGGATTGTAATACTTTATTAGTAACTTCATAGGATAGGAAGGGCGCTGTTAGAAACTTTATGAAAGTTATGTGTAGGGGATGTTAGCATCTTGGTTGGGCAGATGCTGGCCTTGCTAGCAGCTTCAGGTTGGCTTGTGGGCTGTAAACGCTGACTTCTCTTCGTCTAGAATATTGTTCCTAAAACTGCTGCAGTAACTGTCACCCTTGGATTTCTCTAACATAAATGTCTACTTGTGCGTGCGTGCGTGCGTGCGTGCGTGCTTGCGAATGAGTGAGGTCTCCACTCGCTATCTTCTAGTCATCATCCTAATTACGGCTGTTGCGTGCTGCAGGTATTCCCTGTGTACTGACGTGTATATGGGCGGGGCTAATGGAAGCGTTCTACACGCGGCCCTGCTGGCAGCTCTACTCCAAATCACCGTTCTTCTGCCTTATATTTGTACCCATTCTCATCGCTCTCGTTGTAAGTCTGACCAATCGCTGGCAAGGTATTATATACGTCTGGCCAATTGCTCGCAAAGTATTATATAACTTTGACCAATTGCTGGGCATATATTATATAAGTCTAGACAATCGCTGGCAACGTATTATATAAGTCTGACAAATCGCTGGCAGCATATTATATAAGTCTGGCCAATCTCTCGCAAAGTATTATATAACTTTGACCAATTGCTGGACACATATTAGGTAAGTCTAGACAATCGCTGGCAACGTAAGGAAGGATACTTAGATGGACGGACAGATTAAAAAGAAGAAAGTTGACGTGTTCTATGGGCTGGTAGATGTAAAAAAGAAAATATGGCCGATCATGGACACAAGGAGCTCTGACGTCACTTCCTAGAGTTCCTCGTCTTTATAAAGCTCGCTTCAGCACGCAGATTGTTGTACTGGTAATGAACATTTGTTCTGCGCTAGACACAAAGTTGTGCTGGAGAATACATGGCACAAGCTTCTGACTTGCGCAGCCATCCTTCTGTACCATCAAAATGGCAAAAATAAACAGTGTTACTAACGTCTTTCTCGCTGCACAGACTCATAGAAAAACAGGACTGGCAGTTAGTTCGCAGCGGCTGTGAGTTGCCATTGGAACAGATCACTCAAAAGCTTTCACAAGAGGGAGTTATCTGCCTTGATGCTTCTCCATCGCACAAAAAAATGAAACCAAAGCAAAACAGTCTACAGGTGGCTGCGCGCGCGCGAGAGAGAGAGAGAGAGGAGAAAAAAGAGGCGTTTCATATCAAGTTTCAAATGACAACAAACACGTCAACCTTGCAAATAAATCACGAAACAGGCCTCGTATTTGTTTTGCCACACGAACAGATTCGGCATTTTCACGAGCATGCTGTGTTGTTCTATACTTCGCTTAAAAAAGCCTTCTCGCTGACAACTGTGGGGGAAGATATTTTTATCCCTTTCACTTCGCCAATTCGCTTGTCAGAACCCGTTGCTGTGCTAATGCACCAGTTTGAACTCACAGGGAATTTTTTTCCTCTGCAACAAATATGACCATATCAAAACTGTTCAAAACATGTCCCTGCACAAAACCAAATAATGAATAATCTGCACACTATTACAATGTCTTTAATAACTGTAACTGGTATGTTTCGCTTTATTATAGTTTTTATAACATGAAATTTCATATAACATAATTTCATGTCATTTATATCATAAACTGCTTGTCCAATCATAGCAATGCATATAGCAGTCCAGGCACGATTACAACTCTGACAGACTAACGCACAGTTAGGCAGACATGTTTAAAGATTGGTATTTCACGAATACTGTAGGCTGTCATTAAGTCCATTAAATCTTGTCGGCAGATAACATCGCGGTGAAAACCCGAGAAAACTGTCCACTGTTTGGCGTGTGGTCCAAGGCTCAGATTTGCTGTATTGTTAATCTACTTATCTCGACCCCCATCAGTGGGGTGCTGTCTGGTACTTCGAAACCCTCGGACCCAGCCCCAGTTGCTTTTGTCGCAATCGAATCTTCCTCGAAATGCGTTGAAAGCGGTGTGTACTCTGCGGTGAAATGCGGCTTTGGTGGAAGCCCTACTTTCGGCTGACTGCCACATTAGACCTTGTTCCGGAAATCTCCCGATGCCCGCCTATCAAATCATTCCGGACATCGCCTGTTATAATAAAAATTACTTCGGACCCTTCCACGCCGCATGTCACCCCGAAACTCACGTTATATTTGGATTCTGATGGAAGTGGAGTCTCTAATAGGTTTTGCCGAAACATTCTACCAAAATACCTAAATAAAGAATTTATTTGGGACGTATTTTAACATTTGAACACCAGTGTATCGCATACCCGAATGCCAAGACTGGAAAAAAATTGTAGCTCAGCCCCGTGGACATACGTCAGGCTTTACTTTCGATGTTAGTGTTTCCACTGCACTTGGACCGGACCTTAAAAAAAAAAGTTGTCGTTTGCCTGACATCTCATTTACCACAAAACATAAATGCTATCCCAATAACCTGGTATAAAAGCTACCACAGCCGCAAATTGGAGGTGAAATATAGGTGAGAGGTTGAAGTTAAATGTCGGTGAGAGTTTGAAATGAAATGTCGATGAGAGTTTGAAGTGAAGTGTGGATGTGATTTTGAAGTGAAATGTGGGTGAGAGTATGAAGTGAAATGTGGGTGACGGTTTGAAGTGAAATGTGGATGAGAAGGAGTAACGCCTTCTTTCTTCAGCCATTTGGGAGTAGGTCTATAGGGGTAGTGACGGGTGTTGCTTTGTGGTGGTGACTGAGTTCGTGATGCAAATTCCGCGAACACGGCAGATGGGGCTACTGCGTGAGGGGCGTTCTTAACTGCACAACACCTCGCCAGTTTCACTGTGACACCTACAGGAAGGCAAAACTAGCCTCTCATCGGTGTACCCGAAGTAGGCCCCTATCTTTTTTCACTGGTCTATTGCAGCAGACTCGACCGAGTCCTCTGAGCTTTTCACAGCGGACTTGGGCAAAGTCCCCGCTGGTTAAGAAGGCCCTCAATCTGAACCACATTTGATGTGAGACTGTGGGAGTATCTTGTGGGGAAGATATTTTAAACGGACCATAGCGTTTTTCTCACATTCATATCATCATCGTATTATTGCCCCTACGTCTTAAAAAAAAGGTTGTGACGTCATCAGCATTTATCTTGGCAGTCCAGATATTAGTCATAAAAAACTCCAAGTACATTTCAAAGGAAGAAAAGTTCATACTGCTGTTCTCTAAAGTGCGATATCCCAATGTCATTAGAAATCAGGGTGCGTTGCTTCATTGCTAGCGTCTTCAAAGATAACTTACAACTGAGAACTGATCTGTCCCTGTACATTAAGGGTCAGTCGCTAATCGTGTGACTTCAATGTGGTTTCTGAGATTTTTTTCCCTTTGTCTTCTGCAGATAAATTGTGCATTCCTTGTTAACATCATCCGGGTCCTAGTGGTGAAACTGCGGGCGAACAACACAATAGAGTCCAGACGGATCAGGTGAGAGGACGGACTGCGCATGCGTTGAAACTGTGACGCAGACTGCTTGTCAAAGATGGCTACTTCATTTTATTAGGTAAAGAAATATTGAACCGCAACACAAACCACGACGCCAGACAGGAAAAAAGGGTTACGTCTTTATTTCTTTAGTCTTTTCTTTCCTGTAGCACAAATACATCCACGAAGTGGAGATCTGTTGTTAAATGCACAGGGTCCTTATTGAAATAAAGTCTGCTTTGATTGCGTTTAATATAAGCTGATCTTCGATGAGAAATGTGCCAAGAAATTTAGCTGTCAGAAAGTGACATAAACAACCATTAACGAGTAACTATAGCCCTCGAATATTGTTATCTAAACTGCCTGTGATACCGCAGGCCGTCATTGAGAAACGTCATGTTTATACCAACGGGTGTTGATGGAGATCTCTTAGTGACCTCCCCTTGCCCTGCGCCTGCAGAAGGAGTCTGTTCCGCCAGGACATGCAGACGGAATCAATATGGTTAGGAAGATAATATGGCCGCGGCTGCTTGCTTGTTCTTGACTGCTGGGCTATCCATCTGTGCAGGAAAGCCATCAAGGCTACAATTATCCTCCTGCCGTTGCTGGGTATGACCAACCTCCTTTTTCTGGCACAGCCCGCTGAGCAGGGCCCGCTACTTGTGGCATATCGGGTCATCAACGCCGTTTTGCCCTCTTGTCAGGTTAGTAGGGTCCAGAGTGAGTGCCCTTGACTGGCTGGTCTCCCTTGGTCTCTGCAGAGCTAGCAGGGGTGGGTGGGGTAAAATGGAGTGGGAGAGGGAAAAGGACGCGATAAGGGGCCTAAATAGCACTGCGGTGCAAGTGCGAACTAGCCTATGGTGGTTCGAATCCAGGAGTGATCAAGGATTATATCCTGGAGTTAAGCATTGTGCAGACTTCCTGGCCATTTCCCTGACATTAATGCCTCTGCGCACTGGCATCTTACTGCAGCTATCAGTCTAGTAGTTCTTTACGTAGCTTAGTGATAGGACCCCTACCCCAAACCCTGTTTATCTCATGACACTCTAAATTTTCCTTCTCTAAAAGTCATCAGCCGACAAGATTCGTTCCGCCCTGACGAAAAACCATCCCCCACCCCCACCCCCATGTACCCGCTCTGCATCTGTGTGCGACTGTGCGCAATACCTTTTATAATTATTAGTATTATTACTCTCTCAAAATATATCTATCAGCTTGGCACAGATGTATAAACTTCTAAGCATGGATTTCACTGATTTATCCGATCAAATTATTTTGCTGTGATTCCATGGTTGTTGTTCGTGTTCAGGGCTCCCCGAAACACTGATGCTCGTTTCTGTTACAGGGTATCTTCGTATCTGTCTTGTACTGCTTCATGAATTCCGAGGTACGGGGATGCTGTCAAATTGTCCCCTTCCTTCTCATGTCATTCTCTTCTGTCATTCATTTATTTTAGTGTGCAACAAATGTTTTCTTCATAATTAGTGCACACGCAGTTATCAAAAGTGATCTAGGCATGCACGCACATTAAGAGTCTGTAATGGTGACAACACTACAAAAAAGAGTATGTATGTATTATATAAACTAGGTATTGCATAAAATACTAATAATTATGTCATCTGCTTGTTTCCCTCGTAGTTTTAAATGCTATACGAAAATTATAAACAGTAAAAGTTATATAATATCTAGATAAAAATTCATAATTTGGCTTGGTTCAGTTTAGATCACACACGTACAGTCAGTGATAATGATGTAGACCTTAGGACTAAATATGGAATCAAATACTACATGAAGTGAGTTGACACAAGAAGAAATCAGTTTAGTGTGTGAATTATCCAGTTGTCAAAGTTAGTGCGTAATTACCTATATTCCTCTCAGTTTAATGCTGTTCGGAGACTCCTCCCATAAAAAACATGTGCACTCTTCTCTTTTTTTCTTCGCAGGTACAGAGTGTGATTCGTAAAAAATGGAATCGCTTCCGGGTCAACCGCGCTATGAACACGAGGTCACGGCGGCAAGGTTCGCGGACCTCATCCTTCTTCCTGTCTCAGTCTGAGGTAGACCTTGCTACCTGTCGTAGGCATGTCCACTCTACACTTCTTACCTTGCTACCTGTAGTAGGCATGTCCACGCTAAACTTCTCACCTTGCGACCTGTCGTAGGCATAGCCACGCTACACTTCTCGCCTTGTTACCTGTCGTAGGCATGTCCATGTTATACTTTTCACCTTGCTACCTGTCGTAGGAATGTCCACGCTACACTTCTCACCTTGCTGCCTATCGTAGGCATAACCACATTATACTTTTCACCTTGCTACCTGTCGTAGGTATGCCCACTCTACACTTCTCACCTTGGTACCTGTCGTAGATATGTTCACGCTGTAGTCGTCGCTACATGTTGCAGGCATGCCCACGTTGTAGTTGTCACCTTGCCACCTGTCGTGGAGATATCCGCTCTGTAGTCACCTCGCTACCTGTCGTGGAGATGTCACTCTGTAGTCATCTGGCTACCTGTCGTAAAGATATTCACGCTGTAGCAATCGGGGGAGGGGGGCATATGGCTCACAGGAAAGGGAGAGGAGGTGACGTTATTTTTTTAAATATGACATGTTAACTCTAGCAAGTATAGTGGACCAACACAGAGTTTCCTCCTTCGCAAGTACTATTAAATACAAAGAATATATGACCTCAGCATCTACTCCCAGTTTCAGCATTAGGCCTTTAGTAACGAAGTACCAACAAATCATGTTGATAATGCTACCTCCAGCACTCACCCCCC
>SMGT01012132.1:167461-227635 GCA_004794575.1 Lanistes nyassanus | reverse complement strand
AAGAGACAAGCTTTAGAGGCCCCCCCCCCCCCGTTGTTCGTATCGCCCTCCCCATGCCACCTTACTATCCTTGTTCTCCCACCGATTCCAACATGCTCGCTCTTACACCCCCACCTGTTTCTAAGGCACACCTGACTACGTGGAGAATGCGCTCGATGTCCTGCCTAAATGGCGGTTAGATCTTAGCTACGTGTAGACAGGCCGGCATGCACACACATTAAACCTTAGCTAACTGTAGACAGACTGGCGTGCACACACATGAATTAAATCTGAGCGGGAGGTGCTAAGTGCTGACGTGTCAGTCATCTCAAGGAGCTTATCGTTTTGCAAGCGGCGAGTCGCTTGTTGCGGTGACATCCTACCCACAATGCTTAGGCAAATGACCTCATAACCTGTCTTATAGTGGTTTTTGGTCATTTAAATAACTGTGGTACCTGCCTTCCAGAACTCATTGGAGCATATTAATGGGCAATAACATCCGACTTCCTCAAAGCGGACACATCATTTTTGGGTGATAGACGGCAAAATTGGACGGCAGTCTTTACCAGGTGTGTACCTGGGCGCCAGGGGCTTTGCTTATTCAGCAGTCTCTGTGGCAGGTGACTTGACGACAAGAGGAACAAGAAACACTTGGAGAAAAGTGTGGTAACTAAGACACACCTGTTGCAGAAACTTATGCGAAGCTTACACAATTCGACTGACGCGGTGTTTACTCTGTTCAACTAAGTCGTATGAACGCAGCTATTTAAAAAAATCTTGTCCTGCCGAGTGCCTCAAAGACTTCGTTTAATTTCGATGAAGGGTTTCCCTTCAACAAAAATCTTTCAGAGATTTTAGTAAAAATACTTATAGGCGAATATTCGATCAAAAAGAAAAATATTAATATATTATGATTTCTTGCAAATGGCAGGACTAGCTTTTTATGGTTGCTCCCCTTCGCCTTTATGACCCACTTCATGCGTACACGTGCCAACCACAGTCTATCCGGGTTTATTGGCCGACACCCCCGTAGCGTTTTATCGGGTGAGCTGGAGTTTGGGGAGGAGAGAAGTAATGAGGTCCCCGAAGCTACCCCCCCCCCCTTTTCAATCAAAAAGGACACGACCAGATAATTCAACACATTTATTGAACCACGAACAAGAATGGATAAGAAAGAAAGGAAAGAGGAGGATGAACAAAGATGTAAGATGTAAAAGCGTGTATGTGTGTGTGTGTGAGTGAGTGTATGTGTAGTAGTTGCGTGAGGTGTGTCACGAGTCGCAGTACAGGTAGAGATATAACCCCAGAACAACTTAACTAATACAACTCGTGAAACTACTTGCAGTGGATATATATAATCCAAGCAGGAACTGAATCGACAACGAACTGTATTTTTTACGCTCAACAGTTGTTCACAGACGCAGTCCGTACGGAAGAAGTCAGTTTATAACAGTTGACTTCGAATTGCAGAAACGCCTAGTTCGATCTGCGGAGCGTAGATCCAGGAAGAACAGATAGCAGAGTCGAAGACGGTCTGAAGACCCAGCGACGGCTTCGACAGAGTTTTGCAGCAGTTCAACCTGGTTCTCGTGTTGATTCCCGGACTGATCTACGATGTAGAAAAGAATTCGGTTTGGTAACCTTGGAGAGTCCTTGACCAACCGTCACAGGATAAACGCCTTGCTCCTCGTAGATCCCAGATCTAGAGGAACGCTTGACCACAACTAGTGGAAATGTTCTCTAGGGCTGCTCCCTCGTAGACTACTACTAGACTGCAGTGTCGGGTAGTCGGAACATGAAGAAACATCACCGACCGCTAACGCAGTTAGGTCCTCTACACACCAATGGCCTAACGACGTTCTTGTCTCTTTTGGAAAAAGAGAAAGTTGACAAATATCTCGCCGTGGAAGTACACAATCACTTCCCACGACGAGAAACAAGCGGATTCAGTTATACCACTAACTATTCGCTAAGTTGCTATACGGGGCTAGCCCACAGCGAGGAACGTATAGCAACGGTTGACCGTTACAGCTTCACTAAACTAATAATACGTCCGACCTCCTCGCTGCCTCCAACTAGACTCACGAAAAGCGTTAAAACCTCCCCAAAATCCCTTTGCTCCCCACGTGACCTATCTTTTCCTCTCTCCCCATTGGCTAAAGAAGTCCGAATCTTACGTGTTTTGATAATTAAAAATGACGTCTCTACTCCTATCTCTACGTACTTTCTGTACGTAACTAACGTTGTCAACTTTCTTGCATGAAAAGTTACAATAATATGGGAACATACAGTAAGAGAACGACATTTCCAACCATAGCGCTGGGAAAACCTTCCACAGCGTGACAACCCCACCCTCCAAAACAGCCGAGCAGATAGTCTTTAAAAAAAGAAAAAACGCCGAGTCGGGACGCGAGCAGTGCGTTCACGAAACTGACTTCCAGTCTTACAAAATTGTACTTGGTGATCATTTGTTTCCTTCAGGCTCTCACAGCACAGTCTGAAAATATGTCAGTTAACTCGCAGACGTCCGTGGACATTTAAATAACATGTATATGTCTGTGCTGTCAGAAATATGGCTGAGCGCTCACATCCTCTGAATTGCTTTCTCAATGTCAAACATATTGATTATTGCTTCAAATTAGTCGCACGCAGTTTGTTGGTTCCTGCTAGCATATTTGCTTAATTTTACAATATGAGCAACATAATATCAAAATTTCAGTGTGTAAATGCGTTTGTGTTTGTGCGCGCATGGAGGCAGTGAGTGAGTGAGTGAGCAAGCTAGGGAATGAGTGAAGGAATGCATCCTTTTCGCATCTTTTTGTAAGTCATGTTTACAAACACAGCCCAGGCGGCACTTTAGCGTTAGCTAAACAATAAAGAAATAAGAAACATTTTAGGTGGGGGGGGGGGGCGGGCTTCCCTGTAGTGTGTGGACAACTCACACATCAGGACACATCATTGTAATCTCATTATGGCGCATGAAAGATCAGCGCGCGCACACACTGTCTGTCTGTCTGTCTGTCTGTCTGTCTGTCTGTCTGTCTGTCTGTCTGTCTGTCTGTCTGTCTGTCTGTCTGTCTGTCTGTCTGTCTGTCTGAACAAATGTTAGCAGATGTCTGATGAAAGTTGCGTCTTTGTGACATGTGTATTGAAGATATTGCTATGCGTGTGCGTGATAATCTAATTGTCTGCAGTGTTTTAATGTGGGAAAGTTGGCTGTAATGGCGTGCGTGTTTACGTGCGCTCATGTGCATGCATGCTTGTTCTAACATAAATTTACAAGCTCTTAATTTTCGCACATTCCTAAGGTACTCGAAGATTAGCTTTCCACACACAAAAAATAATAAGCCAGTTGGCTAGCGAACCTCATTAATCTCATTTGACCTCTGTCGGAAATTCGAGATTTTTTTTCTGCTGCTACGCGTGTGCCTGAACAGAGCTTCTGTGCGTGTGATTTTTTTTTTACGCAACCCTGGCAAATATCTGGAAGAAAAATTTTTTATCTTCAAATACATTAGGTATTCTATTAAAGCGCCTCAAACCCTTATAAGCAAGAGAACAACTGATCTGCTTCTGTATTTGAATAGATTCTGAAGTACTAGGATTTTTTTAAAAAGCAGAATAAAATGAGATTATTAAAGAAATTGTACATTTTATTTCAGTGTATCTAGTGTTATCAGTTTGTTTAATTGATTGCGTTTACTTGTTCTTTTATTTATTCGATTGCTTGTCCGTTTGTGTGCTCCGCAATGTTTTGCATACAGCTTCGTGATTTGTTGCGTCCCCCAGCTATCCAGTGCTGTGTGAAAGTGTTAGGCTACACAGTGTGCTCTGATATCGTCAGGCTTACAGTTGTTACAGTCTTCACACGTCCTCCCCAAGCGTTTGTGTTCCGTCCCCTGCCAGTTTCACACGGACGTAAGGACTCTCATGCTACCTGCCTTTAAACCTTTCGTTATTTCACATTCCACCCCACTTGACCAACACTGCTTGTTCCTGACCGCCTCGGTGGTCTAGTGGTTAAAGGCGTCCGCTTCCAAGCTAGGAGGTCGGTGGTTCGCATCCCGGCCGAGTCGATTGGCAATCTAGTAGCTGCCCTGCCAGATGCCTGGCACTACAGGGAACAGTACTAGGACTGGTTGGCCCGGTGTCAGTATAATGTGACTGGGTGGGACTGAGGCCCGTGTTACGACAGCAGTCCCACGTGTTTACTTTGCCTAAGCAACACCGTCGTCAAGCAACAAATACCCAAACACCCACCCACACACACACTCTGCTTGTTACTTAATGTCTTTCTTAACCAGAATGTGCTATTGTTGTTCGCCGCACATGGCCAAGATGGGTGAACTAGGCGGACATTAGAAAGTCTTTGGATCTCCCACAGATGCTTCTACATCTAAGATCGAAATGCGCACAGCTGCAACTGTACTGCAGAATACAGACGGCCAAATCTAGATGGCCCCATTTCGTCTTTCGAGCCGTTGCCGTATTGTCCAGCTGGCACGTCTACAGCTATGAAAGGGGCACAATCCTTATTTCTTCTGCTCTCTCTCTCTCTCTATCTCTCGTATGCAGATACGCGCGCTCACACACACACAAACTTAATTCATCACGGCGCTATAGTGCAATGGTCATTATCTGGAAACATTAATTTTTTGGTAGTGTTCAATCCTCAAAGCTATCATAGCTAAGTGAGACAGTATGATCAGGCGTGTATGTGCACGTGGATGTGCATGTGCATGCACTGAAAACATTCTTGTGAGCGAGTCAGTGAGCGAGGACAAGAACGAGATGGCTTGGATGGGTTCATTATAAACCATTTCCCCCACAATGACTATTTGTTTCTTTTTGTGCTCATAGGGAAAATCTTTAATGGATACTCCACTCCAGAGGTATGGCTCTACATTTCAATTAGCCTGAGTCTCTTGTCTGTTTTGTTTGGACCGGCACTACACATAAATTTCCTGTCTTTTCATTGCTTTCGTTTTATTTATTTTTTTTTTCGAACTTTCCGTCAGCTGCTCACGTCTGTAAGCCTGTGTGCAAGAGTCCTTGTAAGTAACCCTGCTTTGCCAGCCACTAAAGTGTGTGCCACAGTATTTCCAGTTGGCCATCGCACGCTCGTGTTATTCCCTACTAGTGATGTAGATGTTATTTCACTTTCTGCTTATTTGTGAACAGTGATTTAAAAAGTAATAACAACCTTATAATCTTTCGCTTATATTTGCACATTCTGCTCTCTCGTGTTCTGAAAATTGATTGTGGCAAAAGAAATCTCATGGCTGTAGACACAATTTCGACACAGAGTGTGCAAGCTTTCAATTTGCGTGTTATTTATTCTGCCTAATGTACTTTTGAAGCGTAATTTTTGCATTCAGATTTTTAAATGAAAGTTTTATTATCTGGACCACTGAGGTATTCCTGATAAAATATAGAAGAATTTGGAATAGAACAATTGTATTATTACTCGGTAAAGCCACATCTTGATGTCACAAGATTAAGTTTACCATCATTGTCGGGAATGAATAAGATTTGAGCTGAAAAACTTTATCACAGCGAGCAAAATCTGTGCCATGAGTCTACGTCAAAGAGTTCTATGTATATTGGTGACTTTCTTTAGACAGTCATAAATAAGACAGCACAACAAATAATCAGAGAAAACCTATAAAAATACACTCACACAGCATCTGTTTTGTGCACAGAGCATGGGTGCACTCACCTATGCTGAATCACGCGATGTAAGGATCTTCCTTCATTCGAAAATTACTTACTTCTGCATTATTCTTTTATGGCCTCACATTCATTAGTTAAACAGCAGGGTACACACAAGTGGACATCTCACAGAAGTTATACTGCAAACAACTTTTGTAAAGAAAACACAAATCCAACGCTCCCGATGTACGAATCATACTTTCACAAGAAAAACATACCATCAGAAAACTCTCTCCTCACAAAAGCGTGATAATAAATGACACTGCCATAACATGCGTTTCAGCAAACAGAAGACGCACATAAAAACATAGCCTTAGTCCTTCTTAACAGGACAAATGGTCCTTTTAGTTCGTCGAACCTTCCCTTGTGTAGGTATATATATATATTGGTTCTAGTTAAGAAATGCTTTTACGTGAATACGTCCTAAGCATATTATTCAAAAATAAAAAAAATAAAATGTAAAAAAGTGCGTGACATGAGAAAAGCAAAAGATTATAAACTATTTCAAAAAATACGTAGGCCTATATACACAAAGGGGGGGGGGGGGAGGAGCGGAAGAAAAAAGGATAGTAATGAGAAATGGACTGGAGCGTGTTTGCTTGCAAGGGTAGAGTCCTATACCTGCACCTAATTCACCTAATTCAAAAGGTTCACATGTACTATTAGGAAACGCAAGTCGGTGATTCGTAAGGTTCTTGCGTTCGGAAGCAGATCGAAATGTGTATCAGTGTAAGATATGGCAGCTGCCTGGCGCTGGGCGGCGCTGAAAAGATTAATCACTTTGATATCACGAGGCGTTACCTTTCCATCACTCTTCCCGACTTCCTCTGTCAGCCCGCTCAGTGCGTCCTCACCGTGTCCGACCCCATCACGGCCTGACATGTTTCGGGGTCTGCTCACTGCGTGTTATGCTTTCTTTGTCGTGTACTAGGAACGGCAAACGTCTGACGCTAAAAACAGTCCCGTCTGGCGTACCCAGTGTGGTGCACACCTGTTTCAATTCCCAGGCTTCTAAAATGCTGTTTTCTTTCTTTCTTTTTTTCTGTTCGTTCATTGTTTCGTTCGTTCTCTCCTTATATATATATATATGGCTTTAAAAAAAACTTGAACGACCAGAGCAAACTGCACGCACTACCTAACGCCAAAACACAAACCGATATTTGTAATGAAGCTGAAGTGTACCTCATTCATTATGTAACAACCGACAGCTGATTTAATGCGCTGTTTTCATTGCAACAGCAAGATTCCCTGCCATCGTTGTCCCGCATCAGGGGAGTGCCTTGTAAATGCCATGCTGTTATGCCAGAGACCGAAACAGCCGACCAACCCACAGGCGGCTGAAACATGTCCGACACATCACAGAATTAAAAAACTAACGTGACGTACATTCCTAACTTGTGACGCACATGTCCAAGCCTCTAGCTGGCTCCAGTGCAGGATTGGTGGAGGGATAGGACGGATGGTTTATGGCCACTGTATAAAAAAAACAGGACTCCCAAGATCGGTTATCGCTGATCTAGAGCAAGACGGTATGTGAAGGTAAACAGTCATTTAAAAGTATATGAACATAAGTCACATAAAGTTATACTAACAGTGAAGGGTGTTTGTTGCTTAACTTCCCGCCGGCGATATTCTTTTTTCCCAATTGAGTTCTGCCCCAGCCCGGAAACGCATGCCGCCTTTCATCCCGTTTAGCACAAAAACACAGGGTTGAACTTATACACGAAAACAGAAGCCCTACCTAATACCACACCTAACTCTACCCCTAACCCCTCCCCTCTTTAAAAAAATCGTAAAGAAAGCTGCTATGGGTTTGGAACCTGCGACATAACCCTGAAACCCAAGTTCTTTACCAACTCGGCTATAAATCACCACGGATTGGCCTCTTCACTGTAACTATAAGCTGTGCAGAGGTCATGGGTTGACCTATAATTATTTGTTGTTGTGGTTACCACAGCCCATCATATCATGTCAAGCATCCAACGAATCTGCTTTTGTATATCTGCTGGTGATCTGGTTGTTGTTTCTGTGTCACGGCCAACACCTCACACGCGCCACCCAGGTGAGGCAGATTCTAACACGTACCAACAGTGGCATGCAGCGTGCCCCAGTCACACTCACCATGCTCCCCCTTCCATCCCTGCTGTACTGACAACTACTGTACTTTTGCTGTCCCAACATTTTTTTAAGTTTACTCTCCGCTGTTGCGGGTGGTGGCAGGGTTAAGTACACAATAACTGTCAACTCTAGCAGACAATGTACACCCCGACTACTCTTTCGTTAAACAACTTTATTTCAGTGAAGCCCATGCCTGTCAGTATGCTGGACACTCATCAACACTAAAGCACTACCTGTCCTTAACGGACCCGAAGCTCAGTTCAACATTTAAAATACGTCCCTCGCAAGGGTGCTATTCTCCTGTGTTCGACAGCACATCGTACACCATACGCTTCTCGGCATCAATCATCGCCGTTTCTGTGGCGTCAGAGAACATGTTATTAAATAATTGCCTTATAAAAGAGTTTATAACCTTTCGGGACAGACGTTAGGCATGATAAGTCTATATTTCTCCGATCTCAAAGTGATTGTACGAAAGTCGTGTCATCAGAGATTAAAATCCAGACGCTTGATTCATTCAGCTATGTCACTCACTGTTTACCTTTAACATCGAAACCATCGCAAGGTGATGTGCGTTCTCCTGTAGTGAGTGGACAAATTGTTTTCCATCATCTGCCAAACAGACGTGTCCAGGTGGCAAACAGACATGTCCTGCAGGCAAGCAGACATGTCCGGCTGACAGACATGTCCTGCAGACAAACAGATATGTTCGGCTGGCAAACATAGATGTCTGCCAAGCGCAAGAAAAACACAGAATATTACCTAGAAGTCTGCTGATGACTCGATTTCTCTCTTTGACGACCTTCGTCTGCACCGGTTTCTTACCTGCTGACGAACATGCTTCTCACTTGTGTGACGTTTTATCTCCTACTGACGAATATGCTTCTCACTTGTGTGACGTTTTACATGTTGACGAAACATGCCCCTCGCTTGTGTGACGTTCTGACTGGGTGAGGGACGTAGCATTTGCTTGTAGCACGCCTTAATTAATAGTGAACTTGCTGTTCAGTTGTGTAAACGTTCATGCAAATATATGCTCCTCCTGAAGTGGCAACGGGAGCCAAGTACTCAGTGTGTATCGCACACAATGAGCCACGTTCACAAAACATCTCGACATTTTCGCCTCTCGTCAAAGCACGTCTCCGTAGCTTTTGCTACCCTAGAGCAGCTGGGCTGTTCTCATTCCATCTTGCTCAAGCTGAACTGTACTTTTAAAGGAAAACTCTACACGAGTGTTATTTATACCTGTAATTCATTAATCCAGTTGTTTGCCTGAAAAAAATGTTATTTCTTACAATATTAATAAAAAGATCACACTTATGTTAAAGAGGAAACGCTAAACTTCCTGAGCGTTTAATATGTTGCGAGATTCCCCGATGGCTGATCAACAAGTTCTCATTTATCGTTCTATTTCAATGCAGTAACAATATTGCGGTCGATTATGTAGCCTCACTTCGTCAGATACTACCGAATGTTGCAACGGCTGACTGGAACCAGTATGTATTCATACTGCACTATTCCTGGTTATTGTCATAGATCATCACTGCAGAACATGACTTTGTGATATTTCAAAACATCTTAATGACGTAAGATGACCAGCGGGTTCTGGCCAATTGCCAGTAACTTTATTCGGCCAGCACAAAATCCTCAATGTACGCTCGCCTGCTTTCTCATACCCCATCTTCTGCGTGCGTGCGTGCGTGCGTGCGTGCGTGCGTGCGTGCGTGCGTGCGTGCGTGCGTGCGTGCGTGCGTGCGTGTATATATAATGCGGGGAGAAAGAGAGGAGAGTGGGTGCGTGGGTGTGACAGAGAGAGAGAGAGAGGGTGTGCGAGAGACAGTATGTCATTTTTCGACTTTTATATCTGTAAGACACTGATCGGCAGAGGGTGTGTTGGCAGAGGGGAGGAAAGACAGATTGGGAAGAGTAAAGTGCCCATGAGGGGGAGGGGAAGAGAGAGAGAAAGAAGGGGAGTGCTGCATTACGCTAAGCTCACACTGTGTGATGGTTTTCAGAATCAAGCGTCCCTGCCGACCAAGAGTACCAATGTGTGAACAACAGAGGTCTCTCAATCAGTCTTGCCAGGGTAACGTGGTGGAGAGAGAGCAGGCCTCTAACTCATCTGTGACACATGTGTGATCGCAGGCCAAGACGAGCGTTTGCCCGACGAGCGAAAGATCGCACCTCTGTGACGAGTATGTGACGTACATGAGGCCTGACCTGTGCTGTACCTAGCAACCCCGTTTGTCTGGCCGCAAGACACAGACAGCACACCAGGCCACGTGACTGTTTTGCCTTGTACGAGGTGTCAGACTACAGCTGTCTAACACCATCCGCATATAACCTCTGTGGAACTTTTTTTGTTGTTGTTTAAAACTGTTCTGAGCCACCTCCATGGACTCAACTGAATGTCACTGAAAAAATCCTTTGTGCCACTGTTGGTTAATTTATTGATATTGATGGATACCTTTTAGATGTTAACATTTGTTTGTGCTGCAACCTGTTGGAGAAGTACCAAAAAAAGAAAATAAAAATATAAAATAAATCGAGCTCTTTGATTTTTATCTGTAAACTAAAGATTGTTAGGAAGAGGTTCGCAACGATTCTTAGGATCTTCATGTCAACGTTTGATGTACGTCACACTAGTCATGTTACATGCGGGTAATGTGGTAACCTGACTTCCCACAGAGTTCACACCTACCAACGTCTGGCTGCTAACTAGATTGTGTGTGTCGTTGAAAATAACTGGCTGTGACACAAGGGGAGGCATCATGAGTCACTCACCTGGCTTTGAAGACTGCAACCCACGCGCATCGTTCATGTTCTGCCAAGTGACGTAGTACAGTTACTGCACGTCAGCAGGCTTGTTATCCACAGCTAGAAGCGGGGCTTGGGAGCTGGCATCGACTCTCCATCTATAAAGGCGCAAGCAAAATCATGCAATGGGCGAATAGACCGTGTGTGTGTATGTGACCGGAAGGGAATGCAAATACGAAAGCTCAAGAAGCAAAGCCCAGTCTAAATAAATAAACAATAAATACATAGCAAAATGATGGGCGGGCGACAAATAACTTGTAAAAAGGATGACAGGACAAGTATCCGCCGGTGACTTCCATGACAAAACGCTTTGTGTGTGTGTGTGTGTATCGCTTGTTTTACACTCCATGCCTCGCTGCTAATGATTACAAGTTCTTGTCGTCCAGGAGATTTTAATTTCACGCTATGGGAAACTTATCGGAATCTCCATCTTCTTCTCAAACTCTGGCACAGTGTAAATTTTAGGTTGGCTGGCAAATCAGGATCATTTTTCACAAATGGAAACTATCTTTTCCAATCAACTCTGTCCGACAGATTCGCACCAAGATGTCAGCTCGACCACACTAATCAGACAACCAGCATAGGACCACTCTGCCATTGATCATCCAAGTCAATATATGTTAAACATTATCATATCGACCATCCCATATCAATAATAATCATCACAGAGCAAATGCCCACCCACCCACCCCCCTCGAACGTATATTTAACTGTGCCTGAATCAAAATGTCTTGATTTTTTGTATTTTAATACTATCATTTATTCCCTCTGCAGTGATCAGAAAAATTGAGCTGGATTGACATGGCGCCCATTTCGACCTTCGACTTTTGACAAACAAAGGTTGCGAAATGCAGAGAAACATCATTTCCAACTTAATAACCAGTGCTACAATTTGGCAATATTTACTGCGATGAATCCCTGTGTTGTTTGAAACAACAGTTACAATTTTCAGAAAAAAAACACTTGCACTCTCTTATCTTTTCACATGACAATGTAATGCGTAGATGAGAGTCTATTTTGTATCTTTCATGCGCAAAAGAAACATAGTGCCTTTAATGAGTAGAAGAGATTATATCTAGTGCCTTTAATACGTAGAAGAGATTATATCTAGTGCCTTTAATACGTAGAAGAGATTATGTTTTGTGTCTTGAATGCGTCAAAGAGATTCTATTTTGTGCCTTTAATGCGTAGAAGAGGTTTTATCCAGTGCCTTTAATGAATAGAAGAGATTCTATTTTGTGTCTTTAATTCGTCGAAAAGGTTCTATTTTGTGCTCTTAATAAAAAATTGTAAAGGTGCGCCCCCTCCGACCACTTTCAGAAAAATGTAGCAGCATTAACAATTATATCAGAATCTCTAACTTTACACAATAATGCGCACAGAAACTGCTCGAGGCTTCTTGATTGAAACATGAAAAGAGCCCAGCTGTACGCTCTGGTTGTTGCTGAGCCCTGTTCAGGCTGTTTCGACACAGTATCTAGTTGTCTGTTTTTGACGATTGCTCGAAGCTTGCACCGTCACAGCTGACTGTGTGCAATCAAATGTGAACGTAAATGAACCTGACAGTCTGTGCTGGCATGCATTCCAGAATCAGTCTCTGAGGGCTGAGCCGCCAGAGTGACCTCCCCTTTGTGAAGAGCTTTATTCCAAGTCCTAATGCGTAACAGTTAAGCCTCAGTGATATTCTGGCGGGGCAAACAACATGCAATGATTGCACAGATCTCAAAACTTACTGTCAGTCGCCATTCACAAATAAACCCATGAACTACTGTGTTCCTATCACAAGCCCAGTAGTAAGTCAGTCGATGGAGACTTGAAAAGTGTAGGGAATGGTTGGTTGTCGTTCACAAAAACGCTTTGACATTCTTTAAACACGACACCGTGTGCACGTCACCGATATATCAGCAGCTAAAGGGCGGAAATGCGTTTCTATCTCATCTTGATGTTCACTCACGAAGCCATTTAAGTTTATTGTCGTCTTCTTCCCTTTTATCCTCTTCATTACCACTACCAGCAGTCTCAGCCAAAAAAGAACAGTTCTCGAATTTTTATTTTTCGTTTCAAGTGCATGCAGCAAGAACACTGCTGTTTCTCTAATTTCTGTCTTCTTAACTACCCCGACACTGTCTGATGTATGTTAGATTGCATTATTCTAACGTCCACTGTACCAAAAAACAAACCCTATTTTATTTTCCTCCGAGCTGGCCATTACGCATTTCTGCTTCTACTGTTGAATTAGGTGGTTTTATGTTACTTAGCAAAGGGCTACGGGAAATTTATTTTAAAGCAAAACAGATGTGGTCTGGATGGCTTGGCAAACAGTTCTGTTTGATTAGTTCGCACATGACTAGCGCGCATGCGCTGTGAAACATTGCAGCGCTGACATCAGTACTGGGGTGTTTCCACGGAAACCAGTCAACGGGATCTGGAACCGCCTGTCGTTAAGGGCAGGGGTACGAGTGGCAAGTCGGCAGAACGAGATTTCTGCACCAGTTCCTCTGTTTCCGCGGAACAGTACTATTTTGTTTATTGTATATCCAGTTTCCACGGGAGATTGCTGTACCTGATGTACACATACTTGATTCGTTCATTTAGCCATGATTTCCGGCAGGCATAGCGCTATTCCATTTTCCTTTTAATCTTGAAAGGCGGAGTGAAGGTAAGCCCAAAACCTGTATCTTCATTTTACTTCCGTTTAATTGTTTGTTTAATTATTTTGTGTGATGGCGCCTCTATCATCTATCAACACGCCACTTTCCTCTTTCGTCTCCTGACCTCACTGATAATCTCTAGGTCTTCTCACTTGGCTTCATCACATAATACATGAACAAACATTTACTCTGCGAAAATAAGAAAAAAATTGTATTCTGGAGTTTTCCTCTTTCCTGTATATAAGGGGTCTAAAGAAGTTCAAATTATTATTATTATTATTATTATTATTATTTTTGCAGGTTCGTGTGTGGACTTTCGTTTCTAATAATATTGTGTTACAAGACCGTTCTTACTGCATGTCTATTAATTTTTTTTCATGTTGTTTATGTTCCTTTCCGGACACACTGGGAATCCGAACTGCATGACCTCAATTGCATGTGGGATCTCTGGCATATTTA
The DNA here is from genome assembly GCA_004794575.1 of Lanistes nyassanus. Classification (NCBI taxonomy): domain Eukaryota; kingdom Metazoa; phylum Mollusca; class Gastropoda; order Architaenioglossa; family Ampullariidae; genus Lanistes; species Lanistes nyassanus. The sequence continues at coordinate 213,899 of SMGT01012132.1, read as the reverse complement.
CAACTATGATCTCTGACATGTTTACGTCTGGGATCTTTGGCATATTTACAGTCCGTATTGCCGTAGCTCGATCTCTCGTACCTGCACGTGTTTACCAGAACACAAGCACCGTTCTTGTCTTTGACACGTTAGCGAGCCACATCCCAACCAGTTATAATCTTCCTTTTTATATATATTATCCTTAGAAAATTACCGCGATGAATTTCAAAGACCGGGCGGATTCTTTTCAAACCACATTTGGTGGCTCTGCAAAAGTTTCCCCTGTCCAGAAAATAAGCGTCAAGCCCTATGTGGGCGGGCAAGTGTCAAAGTGGCAGACCACCCAGGGGCGGGGCATGAGAAGGAACATGACAAGTTCAGCATTGCGCAGCAGTTCACCGACTTTGCGCTGGAAACGTCCATGCATGGGGTCAGAAAGGTCACCTACCAAGGAGGCTCCAAGACCAGGAGGTATTGTAGCTCATGTCTGGCGGTTTTCTGTCCAGTATACCATGTATTGTAGCCTTTCCCAATAGACGCTTTCATACAATGTAGACAGACCTAACCAACAGACGCTTTCATACAATGTAGACAGACCTAACCAACAGACGCTTTCATACAATGTAGACAGACCTAACCAACAAACGCCATCATACAATGTAGACAAGCCTAACCAGCAGACGCCTTCATACAATGTAGACAGACCTAACCAACAGACGCCTTCATACAATGTAGACAGACCTAACCAACAGACGGCTTCATACAATGTAGACAGACCTAACCAACAGACGCCTTCATACAATGTAGACAGACCTAACCAACAGACGCTTTCATACAATGTAGACAGACCTAACCAACAGACGCTTTCATACAATGTAGACAGACCTAACCAACAAACGCCATCATACAATGTAGACAGACCTAACCAACAAACGCCATCATACAATGTAGACAAGCCTAACCAGCAGACGCCTTCATACAATGTAGACAGACCTAACCAGCAGACGCCTTCATACAATGTAGACAGACCTAACCAACCGACGCCTTCATACAATGTAGACAGACCTAACCAACAGACGCCTTCATACAATGTAGACAGACCTAACCAACAGACGGCTTCATACATTGTAGACAGACCTAACCGAACAGACGCCTTCATACATTGTAGACAGACCTAACCAACAGACGCCATCATACCATGTAGACAGACTTAACCAACAGACACTTTCCTACGATGTAGACAGACCTAACCAACAGACGCCTTCATACAATGTAGACAGACCTAACCAACAGAAACAGACGCTTTCATACAGTGTAGACAGACCTAATTAAAGTCGTCAATATTCTCTCCAGACGCTTTTATCTGTTCGTATTACTTATCAGCTTCAGAATGTTATCATTTAATAAAATTATGAAACTGTGCTAGAGGCAGTACTTTTCGTCCGCGCAGCCGTTAACATCGCAGGAATTGGCACCTGCATCAGCTTTTGTTCAAGTCCATATTTAAAACGTGTGTAAATTTCATCTGTTCCATATAACTTTTGTGGTTGAAACATATTGTCGGCATATGAATCATTTCCTGTGGTTTTCGTCGTGTCAGTGTAGTGTGTGTCAGCCGTGCTCGTCTCCTGCCTTGTGTGTCACGACCACGCCCTTGGCGCTGGTGGTGTCACTGTCACGTGTCAAGTCACGCTGTGCTGGACAGATTGACCTGTGGTCTGTGTCATGGTGTGGTGACGTGGTCCGTGTCAGGTTGCTGTAGTCTATTCTCAGGTTGCTACGGTCCGTGTCATGGTGACGTGCTCTGTGTCAGGTTGCTATGGTGCTTTCTTGTTCTGGGAATGGGCAGTTACCTCCTGTACACCCTATCAGTCCTGTACACCACCTATGCGTCCTACCCGCACGTCACTTCTTTCAAAGTGGAGCGCAAACAGCCCATGGACCTGCCAGCCATCAGCATATGCCTGCCCTCCCCTTTCGACAGGCACCGGCTGGCCAACCTCACCCACGGCGACGTCATCCAGCAACTGTTGCAGGCTACGTCAGAGTTATCGTTCGTTGTCCCCGAGCGCTTCTCACACGAGGAATTCTACGACAAGCTGAAGAACGTGTACATGGACGAGGTGGTCGCGTCAGCAAGTTTCTCCGCGGAGCAGATCTTTCACCTTCTCATGGTCGACAGCCAGTGGGTAAACGTAACGGAAGCTTTCAAAACGATCAACTTCCTAGACAGACGATGCTTCATCTACAATTCTGCGCTGCCAGAAGACGACGGACACCCCGAGCCGTACGTGCAGCAACAGATCGCGCAAGTCTCCAGGGTCAAAATGTTTTTCACTGTTCCGGAGTCGGACCTTCTGCCCATGAAAACTGTCTCGGGAGTCGAGGTGAGCTGTGCTCGGGGTCCATAAGTTGTCCGAGGACAACAACCCTCCAACGTTCTGTCTCAAAAATCTCATTCGTGTGACGTCTGATAGTAAACGGAACTTGCTAAAAACGTTCACTTTCCATTGAAAAACTTTCGGGACATTTGCTGTGCATGCGTGTTCAATCGTTTAAGATCTAAAATGTATGTTGCACGTTGTAGGAAACGTTTCTGCAGTCGAGTTAAAAAACCATGTTTCAGGTATTTGTCCACGACCCTTGGGAGCTGCCCAACTTTTTTGGCTCGTCAGCCGACATAGCCTCAGGATCATATACCAAAATTCTCCTTAGCCCTGTTCAGGTGAGAATAATGACTCGGGGAGGGGGAGTGGTGTGGAATCCCAATTTTTTCGACAGTTTTCGCTCCTGTATACACAAGTGACATTACTACCTGTATGGGCGGAAAGTTAGCACAGATATGTCTCATTATCCTACTAATCGTTTCATATTGCCTTCGCTTACTGCCCATTACTTTACTGAATCCGCAAGCCTGGTGTTTGTTTCTCGGAATAATATACTGTCTGTAACTCCTCACGCTAGCTTCTGTGCTGAATTGTCTGGCTTTTGGCTTTGAGTTCCGTTATCCAGGAGACACTGATTTGTTCCCTCCCCTTTCCTAACCTGCGAAAGACGAGAGAAAAAAGGTCATCCAGAAACATAATATGGTTGTTATGTAAAATCTTTTTTCCCGCAATATAGTTATAGAGAAGCTGCTTGTGACTTCCACGCGCGTCCATCACTGTGTGATTATACTGTACGACCATACACGAAAGCCCACCGCACAGACACATTGAAGCCGATCAGACACCTTGTCATCTTTCACACACCAGAACTCGTGCCATTCGAATTTTATCAGTCCTCACCCGTGTTTCCATTGCGTGGGTGTCGAGAGACTAGTCCTTGGCACGACCTCTCAATGTCGTTTCCAGTATCGGTTCCTCCCTAGACCATTCAAATCCTTCGGGGAATCAGACTGTCTTGATGCCGAAGCGGACAGCTTCCAGTCGCCGCTCGCCTACATGAGGAATTACTCGTGGTTCAACTGCCTGGCCGAGTCCATCACCAACTTCTCATCCATCACCTGCAACTGTTCGACAGACTGGATTCGAGGTACATTATCAGCACCGTAGATTTTAACTCTCCTTCCTTCCTCAGGCGTTTTTATGTAAAGAGATCATATGGTCATCCTAATAAATGTGTTGTACTTTGCACGTTGATCACATCAACAAGAATGAACACTTGAACACGTGAATTGTTATGTGGGCGGTTAAGCGGGCAAAGTGGAACGTGTGTGTGGAACATGCATGTTTTCTGTGTGTGTGCATGCCTGCCTGCGTGCGTATGTCACCTACTGGCTGGTATTTCATGCACTCATATTCTCTATCTCTACTAGACCTGATAATAAATGCTGATAAATCAAACATAGTTGTGTTTAGAAATGCCGGATACCTCTCGTTATAAAAGAAAAATGGGGGGGGGGCCAAATGACGGTTGTGAATATGTATAAATATCTGGGAATTTACCTGCCAGCGAGATTATCACTTACACATACACTGAGCGATCTTGCTAGACGGCTTTTAAAAGAAGGTTTAACGGCAGTGTTAAAGCTTCTTTGGTCATTGAGAGAACATTCCCCCCCCCCAGATATTTTTAAAACTGACTGTAAAATTTCATTGATCTGGACCTATGGATCTGAGATATGGGGAGACTATTCAAAGAGTTCATTTGTCTGCTTTTAAAAGATTTCTAGGCATTCACCGTAAGTCGCCAAGACATCTGGTTCATGGGGAAGCGGCGATATCCTTTGTTTGTTAACACCCACATTAGGTGCGTCAAATTCTGACCGCGTTTAACCTGTGTGGATGCATCAAGACTGCCCAGAAAAGCATACGATATGTTACTTGATTTGCAGAAAGAAAATTATTCTACATGGACATGCGATGTTCGCAACACATTGTACATATATGGGTTTTGGTGAGGTTTGGGAAGCCTAGTGGGTCGGAAATACGAAATTATTTATTACAGAATATAAGCACAGACTTACAGACTGGTTTTGTTTTTGTTTATTTTTTGGTTTGTTTGTTTTGGGGTCTTTTTTTTACCAGAACTGGCGTTCCGCTTAAAAACCACATGAATATTATCCTGTATATGCATTGTTCAAACATTCTCTGGTTTGGAGATCCAACCCAAATACCGTTCGTCAAAAGTCAAAACGCTGATAAGTTCTTCTCTGTTCAATTTTACCCAGCTTGTTTCACACAGTGAGGGAGGTTGCAGCGGAGAATGACTATTAACAGACGTATGTAAATCAAAACGAAGGAATAACATTGCAGATAACAACAGAAAAGGATAACTAAAAGCAAAACAATAGATAACTCAGGATGAGAAAATAGTGATGGTTATGACGAGGTGGCGGGATAAGGTTTGTGAGTTTGTTTCAGGTGCGCAGCGACATTTCCTCTCCACATTCGCTCCCGCTAGTTTACACTTAGATCACTTTTCAAAAAAAAAAGGATTAATTGGTGGTTGCCCGCCCGATTTCGTGGCTGCAGCAACTGAAATCGGAACAAATAACAAAACGCTGATAAGTTCTCAGTTTTAATTTGCTATTTGTCTACCATCGATCTATTCTTATTCTGGAGGATTTACAAGTTTCACTTCCTGCATGAGCTCAGGTGTCGAATGATGTGCAGATGTTGGTTAAGCCATTCAGAGGAGCAACACGCTTCACTTTCCTTTTACTAAACAAAGCGCCTGTAAGTTTTTATATTTGAACTTGTTACAGGTAATCATGAAGCAGAGAGATGTAATCTGGCAAAGGAACGTCTGTGCTACTTGCCGCAGGCAGGTAAACAATGTGCGTGCGTGCGTGCGTGCGTGCGTGCGTGCGTGCGTGCGTGCGTGCGTGCTTCCATGTAGGAGCGTATTGCGGGTGTCGGAGAGGGAATGGGAGATTTCCATTTTGTGTCCGTAAGGGGAGGGGGAAGGTTGGAGGGGGAAAGAAGTATTGGCGCGGACAACGAAATATAAATATTATCGGTGTGACAGAATCCAGCCAATCCTGTAATCCTGTAACATTCCACAAAGCAGGAGCAGGTGAACGTGCAGTCATTATCTTTGCAGTTAATCGTCTGCAGACAGAGTTGTCTCCCACCCAAGGCCCGTGCGGCCGGCCCTGTGCGTTCAAAGAATACTACGTCAAACGGAACTCCATCAGCTTCCCCTCTCAGCAAATCATTGACCTGCTCGGCAACTCCACCGTCATGCAGCGTTCGGCTGAACAGCTAAAGTGAGTAACACAGAACCCGTGGGTGTACGCTTGTCTCAATATTCTCTCACAATAAAATTAGTGTTGACAAATGGGGGAAAACCACATGGTGAGCCGTGGTTAGACAGACCACAAAGTTAAATGTACTTGCTTCAAGAAAAAGCAATACGTTTGAAAGGGACATTCTGTATCATTTATGTATTTTGTCGGCCATTTCTTTTATCTTGTGTCCTGTGGGGAAACACGGGAAATGGTGTCTAGCCAAATGGATTCCGTCACGGTAAGTAAACTAAGTCGGGCAACAGATAAAATTTCACACTCATCCTGCCACCCAAACACGACCTCGCAGCTGTTTTTAGTTTCCCTTTAGCAGTAGCCGAGGTAACATAAATCAATAGAAACACGGACAGAAAAACAATACCATAATGCACTTCTAAACATGCCGCCTCGGGTATCTACCGTTGAACCTTCCAATAGGTTCCGCCCTGTCGTTAATAATAACACCATGTGCTGCTGAGGGACTGGGAGAACAACTCTTTTCTTGTCCCGTTGAAACAAAAAACTGACGAGATTCTGCGGAACGTTTCCAGGGAAACCATCTACCTGGAGATCGCGTTTGAGAGCGCCATGGAGATGGTGCTGGAGCATCGCCAGGCCATGACGCTGGACGACGTCTACTGTAAGTGTTTTAACTTCAGGGTTTTGTCACACGAACTGTCCCCGAACCATGCGGTGGATAATGCGCGTAAATGTCTTTCTTAACCGGACGAATGTGAGCCTAGTTCGCGAACCTTCCGATGTGGACACGTGACCATTGTTCAGCGAAGTAGAATGCGTATTCGTCCGGTTAAGAGAGGCCCTTAAGTTCGTGACTTGAAAGGTGGCAGGTGGACCGCCGAATTTTAGGTGACTGGTTCGTTGCGACAACCGATGGGAATACTTTAAGGGCTTGGGGTTTTTTTTTCAGGAAGGATATATTTGAAAATAAGAAGCTGATGAATGCCGTGACGACGACGACGAGACGAGACGACGACGACGACGACGACGACGACGATGATGATGATGATGATGATGATCCCTGTCTAGCCCTGTTGGGAGGCCAGATGGGACTGTTCCTTGGTGCCAGCCTGCTGACGGTGCTGGAACTGCTGGAGACTTTCCTGTGCACTGGCTGGAATTTGGTCAGGTCTCTGTGCTGCCGTGGCTAGGCCCAGTACCGCTGCACCCCGGGAGTACCTGTCGCCGGCGCCATGGCCACAGGCCATGCTGGTGTCTTCTAACTGCACACGTCTGCGGCGCCAGAAAGCGTGCACCTACACACAGTACCTTCCACAGTCCTCGTGTCTTCTGAGACAGCCAGGTTGTAAAGGTTGATCGTTAATGGATGATCCTTCGACAGACGAATTCTTTGGCGGTCTGAGACCTGCGTTCTGTAACGCATGCGCCCACCCAGAAAGCTTGACCTTTCTTGTACTACAATGACAGGTGTTTTCTCTGCACTTCGGGTCACATGACTATACCAAACTGGAAGCAGAGTGGGTGGACTTCCCCTGCCCAAGAAAGATCGCACGACGGGTTGCGGAAGACTTCGCGTTTATCCTCGATCTTTGCACTTGTCCGGCTGTCACAATACAGGTTTCTGGATCTAGATCTGTTGCCAAAAGTCAAAACCTGGACGTCAACCACGACAGTATAAAATCACTTAGTTAAAAAAAACACACAAAGGACAGGATTTTCTTTTGTGGAACTCAGCGCTACCTTGTACTAGGATTGTACATAATTAACTTGGGTGCCAAGAGCGAGGACACGCGTTACAGACCCTCAGAGTTTGTCACTCGAAGGATGGTTAGATTATATTAACCTTAAAGTCCCATTCCCCCTCATCGTTGTGTACTGGGCCTCACGTAATCTAACCGTGTTTAACACACACGCGCGCACGCGCGCGCGTCACTCAAAAAATCCACCTGTGTTTAACGCATTCTTGGTGCATATACCTCGTTGTGCACTGGGCCTCACAGCGAACTTCGCAAAATCTGCCTGCCATCTCCCCTCCCAGCTCATGTGTTCTCTGTGATTAAGGCAAGGAACTCGATTACCTTTTGACTATAACAATGAAACTCAAACGTTACTGAAACTCACGTCTACTCTGTGATAACTGCACAGTATCTCATAGGTGTGTGTGTCAATGTAAGTTGTGTGACTTGCCTTTGTGGTTACTAGTGTAAGGAATCTCACACGGGACTCCTCTACCTTGTAACGAATGTAAAAAAACTAATTCACGCCTCGTTGTAATTCGTTTTGAGTAGTGCAAGGAACCTCATACATCACTAGAACTCGCGTTGTGACTAGTACACGGAATCTCATTCATCACTAGAACTCGCGTTGTGACTAGTACACGGAATCTCATTCAACACTAGAACTCGCGTTGTAAATAGAACACGGGACCTAATTCATCACTAGAATTCGCATTGTACATAGTACACGAAGCTTTGTATATTACTGTAAATCACCTTGTTACTATCGCCACACAGCGATAGTAAGTCAGCTCGCAAAAAAGTTTAGCCTCGTGCAAATCTAAATAGAATATGCTGTCTGAGTTCTGGTAGTTGAACATGTGACTGTTGAGCTAAGGATATAGAGGGGTTTACGTTGACGTAATGTCATGTTGGCTAACAATAAATGCGATATAACGCACCAGTCAAATGTGTTTATACTGTTCTGCAAAGCATGCCAATTCCCTTCTTAAAGTTATTAAAAATGAAAGTAAAAGGGACTCCGGGGCAGTGATTTCTTTGACAACAGCCAGTTACTGCACGGCCGAGCATGAAAACGCGCAGAATAACTGGAGCCAATCAAAATGCAGTATCACGTAAACTATGCTAATCTCGTAGGGTCACCACTGAAAACCTTGCAGTTTCCTGGAAGATCTTTACTGCCTATACGCCACCCCACCCCTCCCCCAACCCCCACCTATCCCCTACTCCTAGCCCCCGCCCTAACCCCACCCCTTCCCCTAAATCCCCCCTCCTCCCGGAACATCCCCCTCTCCCTCCCTTCCCCCCGCCCCTGGAAAGACCTTCGAAATATAGCTCCCCATTTGACTGGCTCCGCTTGTTACACATCCGAAATAGAGCTCGTCATTTGATTGGTTCCAGTTGTTCTGCGCTTTTACACGGTGGGCCAGCATGGCGGCTTGTGCAGTCTTGGCTAGCACACACTTCATGGTTGTGGCAAACAGAACCTAAACGATGTCAAAGCTCTCTTAAGCTGTGCTGTGGATGGATGGACAATCGAATGCGACAGTGCTTTTCATGGTATGTATTCCACAGAGTCTCAACCCGCCCCCCCCCCCTCATACAAGACACCTGTGTACTAGCAGTAAAAGTAACTGCATGGTTACGACGTCGACAGACAGGGCCCAACACTTTTTTCAGTGTCGTCTGGAAAGAAATGCTTACGCATGCTGACAAGTTGGAAGGTGGTTGTTGTGGAGAACAACGATGATATCTATACAAATCGCCAGGGAAAATTATTCGATATGAAAAACCCAGTAGGTGTCTCTGATGAGGATACAACAGAAAACGTGTTCTCTCATACTTTTCTGGCTTTTTCACATTTTATGGAAAATCTCAACTAGAAATAAATGTATGACTTGTATCGCGATGTGCGCGAGAAGTTCTAATATCGCGAACAAGCAAGCAATTACTTCCACTGGCCATCACTCCGACTAGGACAGCGCTGACAGAACCATCCTGAGATTGAAGACGATAACGCCGATAACAAGCAGACTGGACTAATTAGCGCAATTCGCCTTTAATCCAACATTATACCGGCCATTTTAGACCGAACCAAGTACAAAACTTTAAGGTGCTCGTGAACAAATGAAACAGACTGTTCCCCCAAGTTGGCAGTGAACGAGTAAAACGGATTGTTCTCATTGGGAAATACTCGACTAATAAAGCCGACTCTTCTCTCAAGGTACCAGTGAGTGAATAAAACCGACTGCACTACCGAAGGACCAGTGATTTCAGCCATCCGATAGATTAACGTCCAGTCACCTATCTTACAGCTATCTTACGGCAATGGTAGGAGGGAGAAACCAGAGACAGGAAGTCACATAGGGCACACGCAGGCGCCACAAAGAGAAGCCAGCCACCCCTGTATACATGTGGACCACCCGAAGTAACAATGAGTGACCGAGAGGTTAATGTGTTGATACGAAACACAATTTATTTCTCGGGAATAACTCCACGAAATAGTTAAACGAATTTTAGCAGCTTTTAAAATCCCAAAATTGATACTAGTCAAGTCAAACTAAGTTGCCATCACTGTATTAGACCAACTAGAAGCATCGGCTTCATTTGAAGAATAGAAACAAGCAAAAGCCTTATTAGCCGGCTTTACTACAAGACTAGAAAAAAAGCAAAAGCATATTTTCATTTATTCTTCCCGTCTTCCTTTTCAAGCTCGCTCGTTTCTCTCTCTTCTTTCTTTCTCTCTCTCTCTCTCGCTCGCTCTGCACTCTGTTAAACTGAGTGAATCACAAACTTTTATTAAGCAGAAAATCTGCATGTAAAAAAGTACATTTGACGATAGCGTACTTTGATCACATTGTTGCTAAAAAGAGGTTCCCAATCAATAACAAATTCGTGCAAGTGTTTGTTCACACACACATAACTCGGTCTGCAAATGTTTAGTTTCCTGCTCCCACAAGCATTCATGCATGCCTTAGTCTGTGAGTGTTTCACGCGCTCGTGATCACAAAAGCATTCATTCACACCTCGGTCTGGGTGTTTAATGTTCATGTTCACAAAAGCATTCAAGCATACCTCAGTCTGCGAGTATTTAATGTTCATGTTCACAAAACTATTCAAGCCTGCTTTTAAATGTTCATGTTCAGGAAAGCATTCGTGCCTCGGTGTCTTGCGGAATGAGAAAATGGCGTTAAAAATACTAACTTATCTACTAGTCTATTTAACAAGATGTAAACTACTATGTTTATGACGAAGATTGAGTGCATTTAAATTTATCAACAAACCCAGACAATGACTAGCAAAAACGTGGTAAAATACGTCTAAATTTGCCGAAATAGTGAATCTGTTGCATTCATAAGGAGAGATCACAGAAAGACTGACAGCTAAAACCAGCTGCATAACAAAAAAAATGCATAAAATACAACACATATGTCGTCACAGCTACTGAAAGCCGACATTTTCGACTGACTGACGACTTTTATTTCACTAAATGCCGCCATTTTTTTACGACATGCTGACATTTGTCGACTGAATGTTGATATTTTGTAGACTGAGTGTTGACATTTATGTAGACTGGACAGTTTTGCACTGAATGCCAGCTGAATGGCAACTTTCGTCTGTTGAATTCCAACATTAGTCAGCTAAATGTCATCATTAGTCTACCGACTGCCACCATTAGTCTACTGAATTCCAACTTTCGTCTCTTGAATTCCAACATTAGTCAACTGGATGCCGTCATTAGTCAACTGAGTGCCGTCATTAGTCTACCGAATGTCATGATTAGTCTACCGAATTCCAACATTAGTCTACTGAATTCCAACATTAGTCTACCAAATATCATCATTAGTCTGGTGAATTCCTACTTTAGTCTGCTGAATCCCTACATTAGTCTGCTGAATGCCATCATTAGTCAACTGAATGTCATCATTAGTCTACCGAATGCCACCATTAATCTACTGAATGCCAACATTAGTCTACTGAATGTCACCATTAGTCTACTGAATGCCAACATTAGTCTACTGAATGCCACCATTAGTCTACTGAATTCCAACATTATTCTACTGAATGCCAACATTAGTCTACTGAATGCCGACGAAGTGGGAGATGGGGGGAGCGTTGACCATCAGCTGGCTGTACTTGGCCAGGAAGACGCCCAGACGGTCCGTGTAGGACGCCTCGTGGTACGGCAGACCGTTGGCCTTCAGAAAGCGCTGCACCAGCGGCTTGACCCGCAGACACTGCTGGTCTGACAGTCTTGGGAACAGGTGATGTTCCACGTGGCAGCTGCACACAACAGACGTCAGCATCAAGACACGTAGGGCCAGACTTCCAGGCTGGCTTGTACGGGCTTCCGCGTCGATTTTTCTAGTCACGAAAGGGCCGTTCACTCACTCCATCTGCGTGAAAACTTGCGTTTCAGAAATCCCCTTACATCTCGCCTAAATTTTCGCCATTTCTGTCAGATATGAGCGCATACTGTCTTTGGATAAATCTGGGCCTAGATCAGGGATAGGCGCTTAGTATTTATAATACTAGATGAAGATGATGATGATGATGATGATGATGATGATGATGATGATGATGATGATGATGATGATGATGATGATCACTCAAAGTTAGACGTGCAGAAAGTAGCTACGCATACCCATTCAAGCCACAAGCCTACCCTGGACTTCTAGTGACCTGTTCTGTTACCTCGCCTTTCAACTTCTTCTCAACGTACCACAGACATGTCGAAAGGCGCTGCACCGGTTACTGTTTCAATGTGACTGGTTAGTAAATGTTAATTTTCTCAAAATAAAGCTTCAGTGTTTTCCTGGCATAACTACACGGTTCTAGAAAGTCGAATGAAGCCATCAAAAGATCGCCCCAGCAAGTTCTCATCACCGAGGTTCCGTTGAAATCCTGCGCCAGGAACAGAAGGCGTGACTCAGTTTCAACGACATCCTGTCACGTAATTTTTTTCTTGCAGAGAGATGCAGGAGCTGTCTGCCACTTGTTCGACGTAGTTCAACCGTCGCAGTCAGGCAAAAAAAAAAATCTAAAAAAATGGTAAACGGGACAGGGCCACAAGACAGAAGGGTCTCAGACACTAATGATTTAGTTCCTGGAAATGGCTTGGGATATAACGTAAAGGTGAGTACCCAGTAGTTCAGCCTTGTAATCGGCTTATCGGCATACATCTCACGGCTTCAAACAAGGAGTAAACTCAAACTAGACAATTAAGTTTGTCCTAATAAATACATGGAACTGCAAACTTTGCTACGTTAAAATAATTCCTTACCTGGTGATGCCATGGCCAAAACAGAAGTCTAGTAAAGGGTTGCCTGACAGGTTGAGCACTCCTACGGACATCTGGTACAGGCGTTTGGGTCGGTGCTTGGCGGAGAACATTGGAAGGCCGATGTGTTGAAAGATGTTGATGTGGATGTAGGGTATCGCCAGCACGGCCCTACTAGCGACGGTGACAGCCAGGGCGCCGAGCAAAGTGCACCCAGAGACAGTCGTCAGCAAGCAGAGTTTGGTACACAGTCCGACAGAGGCGATGGCTAGGAACCGGGCAAGCTGAAGCCAGCGTCCCCACAAAGATGTTACGGAGACGACCGGGGTGATGACAGGCAGCAGAAGCGGGGCGAAGAACAGGTACAGGTAGGTGGGGAAGAGGGGCGCTTTGAAAGTGCTCGAGTCGCCTAAGCCAATGATGTTGGTGTGCGGGTGGTGGCCCTTGACGTGAATCTCGTAGGCGGCGTCAGAAGGGAAGGTGCCGCACAGGTCCGAGAAAAAGAAGCCCTGCAGACGATTCCAGAAAACCGACTGGCAGGCCGCCCTGTGCGCGGCCAGATGGCCGCCCTTGATGGCCAGGATGGAGTGGCAGCAGCCAAGCAGAAGGACTCCGGCAGCGAAGACGATCGAGTTCTGAGAGCTCAGCAGCCACAGGCTGGCTACCGCCCCCACAACGCCACAAAGATGGACGCAGGTGTCCACGCCATAGGACTGCCACCACGACATGGCGCCGACACGCCCCTCCACCTCGTCCTTCAAGGTCGAGAAGCTGGGCAGCTCCCTCAAGCCCACTTCGTGACGGAACACCCCGTTCTCGTACGTTATCTTGCCGATTCTGGGATGGAGTGAGTCGGGAGCCACACAGTAGTCATCATCCGAGCGGAGCCGTCGCGAGGTCACTTCTGTAGCCTCTTCGGGGACTTCCGCCGTTGCCATGGCGATGTCTTGCACTCGTAGTATTGGGGTCGATTGTCTGAAAACAAAGTTTTTACAGTAACCAATGGCCGCTAGTTGCGGCAAGAGGTGTTAAGAGATTTTTTTTAAAAATACTGCTTGTACTTTGGCATCCTATAAACAATAATCCGTCGTGATGCTGTCGGCCCTAATTGAATGACACTGAAACCATACACAATACACATACGTACCTGCGACAGCGAATACGATATCAAGTTTATAAAGGCTTACTGAGATGACACGATTTTTTTTAAAAATTAGATAGCTGGTACACACGGCTTTCAAAGTTATTTTAAGTTCTTTACGTAATCACTATTTATAGTAGTGCCTAGCAGCGACCCACCTTACCACCTACCCACCCACGCCGAAAATGAGCTGTGTCCCACCCTCTCTCTCTTTCTCTCGTGCGTGGGTGCGTGCATACATGCAATTGATGCTAAAAACAGCAGCATATATCTGCAAAATATTTCCAAAACTATAAAATTTGCTGCGTTGCGCTATTCCGCCGATCCTAAATGTAAAGTCTGCCAGTCTATGTACTCTCATGGTTTGCTGAATGCATTGCGGGAGAATATGTCAAAAAAGAATCCATAGCTGCTAATATGAAAAACAGAACACAATTTTTTCAAGAACGAAAGAAAACAGAACAATGACAGATAATGAGATATCGAGCTATACGCTATATATACAAGTGAGATTACTACTGTATACATCATGGCAAGTAATTTAAATTCTCGCCACTTTCAACACATATTACATTTTGCTTGTAATATACTCATTCATGAAATCTGCATGCATCTTTTTTATTACTACTTTTAAAAAAACTGCGTTATGGTCTCATGTTTATATATACCTTGCAGCTAGGTACGTGAGCGTTCTCTTGACTTGGACCACGGCCGTATATCTGTTTTCGATCGCTGGTGCGGCTTCGACAAAGCTGTTTTAAAAAGCAATCCTCAGGCTAGTTCTAAGATTTCGGATTTACAGGTTGCACTGGGACTACGATGACTATCGCCCTTACTAATAAATGTGGGCTAGCGAGGCCGTGTTTAATATATATTTTAATGAGAACGCTATCGCTAAGGTGTGATCAGAGTAAGCTCCCCTAGTACACAAAACAAAGATGGAAGCCTGCAAAGCAGTGGAACGAGAAGTGGATAAGCTACTGGCAAAATACTTTTCTCTTCGTGAGCATGGGCAGCGATCACTGGAAGAACTGATCAATTCCGTTCAGAGCATCAAGCGAGAGCTAGAAGAAGGTACGTCTGCCAACAGAATTTAATTAATTTTTAATGACGCCTCAAGCTGAGGGGTGAAGAAAAGGAAATCAAAAAAATGGGAATCGTGATAAAAATATTTTTGGTAACCATTCGATTCACCATTTGGTCTTCTCCGACTTAACAAAGAATTAGCAGCTGAGACAGTTGCTGTCGCTTGCGTACACTAACAGCACTTTCGTGCCCTTGATAAAAATTATGAATATCAAAAGAAAATATTCTCGTACTGGAGGCTAGCTAGTCCTAACATCGCCACATTAGTCGTATTCATGACTTCTTTTAAAGAGGAAAGAGTTGACAACTGGCCACCCTTATCTTTTCACTATATTTTGTTAATGCATTATCACATAAGCATTCACCACAGTGTATTTCAGCAAACTTCTGCAGTTGTGAATCCATGTGCAAAAAGTGCTTTTTCTTGTATACTTAATTCATCTAAATTGTAATTAGGCTATGTCTACAAAGTTTTTTTTTCAGCATACAGATTTAAAAGGAGTATTGCTTCTTTTTTTAAGAATCATCATCAGTACATTGCCTGAGCGGTTTGTTTTTACATTATTACAGCACCAGCTGATCACCAGCTCTCAGCAACACAGGTTCTGACAATGAACCAGTGCCTGCGACGCATTAGAGACTGTGTGTCATCTGTCAGTACTGAACATAAAGACTTGCATGGATCAGTCTCCAAAATTGGCAAGACTATAGACAGGGTATGCCGTTCTGCTTTTTCAGGAAAATTATGGTTAAGATTACAATACAAAATACATCAATAGCTCTTATTTTCTTAAGTTTCCTTTTCACATTTTCAGTGTTCAGTGTTCACACTTATGTACATGTTAGAATGTGTACAGGGTTTTGAGTGTGGTGTGGGATAAAGATTAGAAGTAGTTTAGTCACAAAAAACTTTGTTTACAACATTAGATTATATTGTGTTCTTGTTTTTAAAAAGACTTCGAATTATTGTTCAGGTATTTGAAGAACATGTTTTACAGACTAATTGTGGCTTATTGTGTCATACTATTTTAGTTTCAATAAAAGCATATTTTCATTTTATTTTTAGATTTGAACATTTGTAGTGAAATTTCTTGCAGTTCAGAGTTTGTTGTTGCACTTAACCAGACTTATTTATTTACTGTTGGAAATTTCTTGGATTCATTCACAGAATTTTGTATCAGACTTCTCAGCTGTGCTGACTGATGGGGCTTGTGAGGGGGAGAAAAACCGACAGCTGTTGAATGAAGTCATCTGTGAACACTTCCTGCGCCAAGGCATGCTGGACATAGCTGAGGCTCTCAATCAGGTGTGTGCACAACATAATTATTTACTGTACATTATTTGATATTAATAACTGTTGCATTTTCTTGGATATGTTGTTTGTTAATTATTCATTAACTCGATCCAGCTGATAATTTATTATGGTTTTTTTCATCTTTTTTCTCTTTGTTTATTAATTCAATTAAGCTTGACCTTGACAAGTAGAAATCAAAATGATAAATGTAGCAAAGTATGATTACGAAAATGCAAGAGGAGAAAAAGCAATTCATCTCACCTGCATCCATCAATTAACCCTTTCTTGTAACAAGAGAGACACTGGTAAAATGTGGGCTGCAGGATTTCTCCAGCATATTTGACTGGTAGTTTTATGGTATGTGCTTGATTAAATAAATTAACCGCTGTCGGGAACAATGCATGGCACATGCTACATTTCATGTAGAAATAGATCAACTTTGAGCATGATGATGAAAATTCTATTTCAAGTGCACATTTGTATGTTTTCACCAAGACTTAAAAAATTATGCACCAAGTTTGGAAAATGTGCATTTCATTTATGAACACATTTCAAAGACACCTGAATTTGGCCAGGCCAAATGCTTAATCACCATTCATGGCATCGTATAGTAGATCAGTTAGGAGGGAGCATCTTGGTTGCTTCCCTGCAGTACGCACACATTCTTATCCACGTCTCGTAGTTTGATGTGCTGCTGATTCATGCTTTGTATTTCATAGCCGTAATTTCAGAGTATCTAAAAATCATATGACCAAGCTTGGGGAGGGTATTACAGGAAACATTCCTGCTTCAAATTCAAATAGGGGGTGACTCTCACTTTCAAGATCCTTCGAGTAAAAAAAAGTTACACTTAAGGCTGATGGTCACCATTGATTTCTTGAGCTTTGGAGACCCTATAATTGTTTGTGCGCATGGGGATCCCCACTGGAATTCATATGTCATCATATTTTGCTATACGGGCATTATGTAAAAGGTGTGCGTGTGGCGGGGGGAGGGGGGGTATTCAGGGTTTAATAAGGGAAGGAACTGTTGGAAGTAGTTCAGCCACCATAGTAACATGCTGGATTTCCTTAGCATGTAGATGATTTTTTGTGGAGGTTTATTTTTTTAAATATTTTTTAACTGAGTTTAAGAATATGTAGGCTCACCACTAGAGATTCTATGGCTTTGAAGAATCCAAACAAACGTAAATTAACTTTCAGTAAAATACAGTTTATTCTTGTTGTCTTTTTACATTTTGAATTTGAACATAAAAGTACAGTTTAATTGTCTTGAGTATTTGCTGGTTTGTTATTTGTAGTAAATTTTATTACAAAACCAAAATGGCTGTATAAATTATCAGAGACTTTTCTGTTAGAGGTTTAAGTGTAACAATTTAGTTATAACTTATATTAGTAAGTCTTCATGGGAATGAAGTAATCTAGGAGTTTGTTTTACATGTTCTATTTTAGACCAGGGACTCCTTTTTATTTTTAATTTCTGATGTCTATAGTATTAGCAGCCAGGTGATATGATCTTTCGATCACATGACAGTAGTGCGAAATTTGTACAGAACTTGTGCTTCCAAAGTTCCATGCATAACTGTTGAGCACTCTGTGGTGACTCTATATCTTTATTGGTGTTGTGGTGGTCGGTTATTCTTTTAAGATGATTTCCTGTGTGAATAGCTTTACACTGCAATTTGTTTGTTCCTGTTATGTCTTCAACCTCTTTGAAGAGTTCACTGTTTAACATTTGCAGGATGCAGGTCTGAATCTTTCACAAGAGAGAAAAGAGCCATTTTTAGAACTGCATCGGATTTTGGAAGCTCTCAAAAACAAAGACCTTTTCCCTGCATTGAAGTGAGCTGATATATGTTTATTTGAAGTTGTGTCTTTTATGAGCCTGACTAGTTTAATTTGTAATCTTCCAGTTGCATACCTGTCAAACCCCTAACCATCTAACTCTAGCTAGCAGATTAAGGTGCCCTTACAAAATGATGTCCACCCTTATACAAGCAGATTGCCTTGTCACAGTGCAGGAAACACAGTGTTTTGCTTGTAAGCAGTTTTACTACCAAAAAAAAATATATAGGGTAAAAAGCCAGAGGTTCCAGATATTCTACTGTCATTCTCATCCACACTGTAACATAACTGGCATGTGACATAAGTGACGAGAGGAACAGCTTAATTGAGCACTACACCTTTGTTTTATTACTTTGTGTTTGTATACTAGATCTGTCTTTCACAAGTTTTGCATCAGTGTATATTTATACTGTGATATATTGTCAAAAAGAGCAACAAATTACAAGTCTTAAAGCAATGCAAAACTAAAAGAAAAGCTCCTTAGCTACTTTCGAGTTAGAAAACATCTTTGTTACCATCAGTGAAGTGGAAGATCATGCTGTGGGATGAAGTGGCAGAACGTAACTTCAGCTGCAGTTACTATGGCTGATTTTTCTTCTTTTCAAGCAGGCTGGAAAAGTTTGTCAATTGATTTGAACTTGTAGCATCAAACAACACTATCCTTGTGGCTTTTAGTTTGGCCCTTCAGAATATAACATTCTGACACTGAAACTTTGATATTTTTTTCTGCATGGGCTACAGAATAAATAGTCTAATCCCATTGTTGATGACTTTATCCACCCTGTATATTTCCTGTCTTGGAAGTTGCATTTTCCTATTCTTTTTGATGTTTTTCATGTCCACTGACAGTCTTCTGTTTCTGTGTGGGAGGCACGTAAATTGGTATCTCGCAAGTCTCTGCCTGGATTCTCCTCAGGTGGAGGCCAGAAGTACAGATGTGTTGCCTAGAACAAGTGCATTGTTATCATTTCAGCACAATCACCACATGCAAGATCTTAGGCAACATGAATCATCTGCTCAATGCATCAAGAAAATATTGGCCTTCCGGTGCATTTTCGACATTTTCAAAAAAAAATCCTTGCTTTTGAATTTTCCCATTCAAAAAATGCATATATGCTGTACATGCCCTAAAATGCAGTTTTCCCATACATGTGTATGGCGAACCCATACAACTTGATGGTATGCAATTGCCTTCATTTAAAAATGATACGTTTTATGTGCAGCAGCTCATGAGATTGTCAATGCTACTACACTGTATTTCACAATTTTACTATAGTAAGTTTTGTTGATATGAATATAAAAACTGAAAGTAAGTTTTCTTAGGACTTAAATTTTTGCCATTTTGCTTTGTACAAAATATTTCTGCATGAAGGAGTTGTATGAACAGCAGACAACTACTTCCAAACTTGCTTCATTTCAGATGGGCAGAAGATCACCGTGAGCAGCTGGCAGAGCAGAACAGTTCACTAGAATTTAAACTTCATCAGCTACAGTTTATCAGCCTCATCAGGCAAGGCCATTCCTGTCAAAAAGAGGCTCTTCTGTATGCCAGGAACTTTGGTCCTTTTGCCAGTGAACACCCCCGAGGTAACTTGGCAGTACATGCTGAAAAAAAACATAAAAGAAAAACAAGTGACTGCTGCTTGGAGGAAAATCCAAATTCAATTTAAAACATGGGGTGGTGCCCTGAAATGTAGATTGTCTTCGTCTTTGTCCTGTTCTAGCTTGGTCCAGTTCCCTTGTTTTAAATTGAAAAAAAAAACCCAGTAAAATAATGACAAGCTGGCTAGAGTGCTGGCCTCCAAACTCAAAGGTACCTCCATGCTGCATAACAGTCCCCCCTAGTTCACCCAGCCACGAATGGGTACCCGACTTTTGGGTTAGGCAGCAAGGGAGAGGAGGTGGGCACCACCCTCACAATACTGGCCTGCTGAAGAGTGGGGTTCTCATAACCCCCCACTATTCTGTAGCCTAGAAAGGTCACAGGATAACCTTTACATTTTTTAAAAAATCTAATAAACGATGGATTGATTGCCTGTTTGATGTCGTGTAATTTAGCAAGTACAGTTATGGTGTGGTAATGTAGCCATCAAATCTCTGCAAGAAAAGTGTTGCACAAATAATTTACATATCAAAATTTAAATACATCTCTTTGGATAATGATTCATGTATTTCATGAAAATGTACTTTTTGTCATTCTGCTTTGTACAATGGAAGACTTTGATGGTATTAGCAGTTAGTGGTGCATGCCTTTGACAGCATGCCAAATAAATCTGTGTGTTGGCTTGCAGAACTGCAGAGACTGATGGGAAGCCTTTTGTACCTGCGTCAAGGTATCGAGGATTCACCTTATGCGTACTTTCTGCAGCCCATCTACTGGCAAGAAATTTGTGATGTCTTCACCAAAGATGCTTGTCGTCTTATGGGGCTGTCTGTTCAGAGCCCTCTCACTGTCTGGTATGAAACCGCAGTGGCTCGTTAGGAAACAGTCTCTCTAGAGTATAATGCCAATATTTTGTAAAGATCATCTACATTTTGTTTTTGTTTAGATTACTTTCAAGTTGTTGTGCGGATGGGTAAGTTTGCTTTTTGTGGCCGATCAAATGGGTCACAGTATGAACAATGTGATCTAATGATAATGTTCTTGAATTTGTAGATAGATAAGTATGATAGAAAAGAAAGGTTTGACTGATTTTATGCATGTAATGAGTTGCTGTGTCCCTCTCTGCCTCTCAGCATTCAGGCTGGTTGTCGAGCCCTGCCTCCTTTGCTAAGCATCAGACAAGTTATGAAGGAGCGCTTGGTTCCAGGAGTCTGGTCCAACAAAGATGAATTGCCGGTTGGTATCCTCAGCACAGTTCAGCTGCAGTGTGTTGGTTTTTGACTGACAGAGAATGCTTTCTGTGTGTTCGGTTTGTGCAGTAACCGTTCTCATCATGCCTAAAATTGTAACAAGTCACAGCCCTGGTGTAAGGGGGAAAACATACACGGGAGGAAAGTTTGAAAACTCCAGCAGAGGGCCAGCAAAGACTGCATGATAATGTAGACATTGGATTTTGAATGCTGATTTATTCTTGTAAACATTTTCTCATTTTAAAAAAATTGCACTTGCACGCCTGCACTCTCTCCTTTCCCATTTGAGTTACTTTTATGGTTTCATCACAAAATAAACGACTGCTGTTGTGTGCTACGAACACAGGTGGAGATAGATCTTGGACATGAGTATCACTTCCATTCCATTTTCGCCTGCCCCATTCTCCGACAGCAGAGCATGGAGAACAACCCTCCCATGCGCCTGGTCTGTGGGCATGTCATTTCCAAGGAAGCTTTGAACAAGCTCTCTAACATGAACAAGTACGTGCCTTTGTGTTTATTGTATCATTATTTGGTTAGTGTGCAAGAGAAAAACACACCTCTAGACAGTTTTGTCACTGGAAAATAAAACATACTGTCCTGTCAAATCGCAGTGTAGAACACACCAGGTAAGGTGAGGGAGGGGAGGGTATGCATGTATGTGTGCATGAGAAAAACATCTGTGCATCATTTAAATCACAACAACCCCAGCTTCGTGTGAAGATCTATTTTGAAGATCTATGTTCAGCGGATGGCTATGTGCCAAAATTGTTTGTCGTGTAGGTAGTTGTGAACATGTGTTTATTGTCCTGGCCATTACTTGTTGGTCGTCTGCCCAGATTATTTCTGTGCATCTGTTTTTCTTGGATCTAGACCTAGAGCACAGTGCCCTCCAAACAACTTAATGTAAAACATTTTAGAAATAGTTCTCCAAACTTGATCCTGCAATGCCGTTCCTCCCACTCTTGGCCCACCATCAAACTTTTATAACCATATGATGATTATATAATTGCAATGTGTGTTGTTAGAGTGAAGTGCCCCTACTGTCCAGTGGAGCAGGCACCTTCTGATGCGAAACAGATCATCTTCTAAAACAGCCATCACCTTTGGCAGGCATCATTGGAAGAAATAATAGACATTGTGCATCCGATCTGGTGAGGGGAGGCTTGGGGAAAGGGAATGGTACTGAATAATGTTTTTACCTAAGATATACTGACAAACTGTGCTTTTCATAATCATTTTCTATTGATTGTGAGTCTTCAGAAAGCTTTCTGTACAAATGTCTGAGATTTTGTGTATGAGGTAGTCGTCATCCGATAAATCCAGTTGGCACTGCCAACGCCTGGCATTGACGAGGTCATGTCGTTTGCTTTGCCCACAGACATTGTAGAGAGGCGACCGTTTTCCAGGAACAAAATGAAACGCAGGCTGCCAGTATTGCTTCAGAAAACAGTCTGTGATTGTACAGTCTCTATGGGTCATATTCATTACTGCACAGTTCTGGTCGTTGTTCTTGATGTGTGGATGTGGTTGGAGTTCCTGTCACTACTTACGCTTGTTTTAATGAATGGAATGTTCATGTAAATGGCACTATTTATTTAATTTGGGGGGGATGGGGGGTGCATAAATCTTTAGCAGAAATCATGTGCAGTAAAGTTATTGTGATTTATGTAAGTTTCCTTGTTTCTTTTTAATCTTGTACTGTGTAAAATACAACTTCCACTCTAGGATTTGCTGTCTGCAAATGGTATTTCAAGGTGTTTTTTTTTAAAAATACATATCTGCAATTAAGCTGTAAGATTCAACTTCTGTCTCCCCGCCTTTCGTGCATTAAGCAAACAGTGGTAGGTCTCAGATTTCAAGTGCCTAGAGGGCACACACACAAACGAAAACAGAGGAATACAACTTCAACATTTTTAATGTAAAACAATGCATGCGTCCAGAAAAAGTCACTCCTAATAAATTACAGACGGAAAAATCACAGAAGCGCACAAACCACGTTGATCTAGGATGGAATCTGTCGAGACTCTGAGCCGGCACTGTTGTCAAACAAGATAATAGAACAAAGCGACTGCTAATAGCAAGACAACACATATCACTTTCTGACGGGTTTCCTCGGAAAACAGAGCTGTCGCCTCATGAGTTTGTTTGTGTCTGGTGTTCGTCTGGGTCTTGACTGGGCAGTGACTCTGACCATCTTTGGTCTGGTGCACCCGGGCTTCGGTATCATCATGAACTGTAACTTCCGTCTCGTGTCGGGCATGCGCATGCGCAGCTGGTTTGGTTGGCGAGTGTGCAGACGACGCTACCACACTGCGCAGGTACCGCACCCCCTGCCTTGCAGCCATCCACCCGGCCACAAGGACGCCAGCAGTGAACACAAATACCGCGAAAGCCACGTCAAGACCTGCATGCTGGAAGAAGTTCAACTCTATCGAGCGGGGTCGAAGGTGAACGCCGCCATATTTGATGACGCGTTCGACAGCGCTAGCCGCCCTCTCACAGGGCGTTTCCGCCCGGTTCTTGAAAAGGAAAGACGCCATTTTCATGCGCTTGAACAGTCCTTTGTCTGCCAGCATGGCGTTGATGGTGGACGAGATTTTGTCGGCCGAAGCGTGCTGAAAGTCCAACATATTCCCGACACCAAACTCGTGCACGCGAACGCTGGTTCCCAGAGTGTCGGAGTGAAATGGTGTGCACAAAAGAGGTACTCCATGGTACAGACCCTCGAAAAATCCGCTCTTGCCGCAGTGAGACACAAACAGGCGTACCTTGGCGTGCCCCAGGGCGTCGTTCTGTGGAAACCAGCTGGTGACCAGCACGTTGCGAAGCCTGTTCGTGCTGGAGGAGACGTTTAACCTCAGCAGCACGCGGGCATCCACGTGCCTGAATGCGAGCAACAGCTTCTCCTCTACTTGCGGGGTCGGGTTCAGAAGCTGAGAGCCGAAAGACGCGACCACCACCCCCGTGTCGTCTGCCCCGTCAAAAAACCGCTGCAACGGGCCGGGCAAAGGTTTGGCTGGCGAGACGGTCAGCCCGCCCACCTGCACAAAGTTCGGGAAGACGGCCTTGGGATGGTCGATGACGTAGTCCGAGTCTTCCAGAAACAATGCAGCCTTTCTGAACAGCGCGCTGTAGTCCAGTTCGCTGAACTTTGCCCCCAGGGCATCCCCCTGTCGAAAAGAGCGCGCCAGGGAGGCGTCGGACCAAGCCTGCCCGGCGTAGTGCAGCAAGTTGGTCAACCTCTGAGTGAAGCTCATGCCGCCGGGGAGGGCGGAGTCGGGGGCGGGGTAGTAGCTGATGGGCAGGGGGCCTCCGCTGTCCAGGGGGCTGATGATGCTGCCCAGCAGGCCAAAGGGCACCCCCAGGAAGGCGGGGAGAAGGGCCAGGCAGCGAGCGGCCGGGTGGCTGTCCAGCAGGATGAGGTCCGCCCTCTGTTTCCGCAGGTTTTCCAGCTCCTCGCGAGCCTCGACGTAGCTGGCACACACGTGACCTATTACGTCACCCATCACCCTGGTGAGAGGTCTTGCCGCCTCCGTACCGCCCCTGACGGCTTCCGTGATGGAGTCCAAGCTGCCGAGCATTTCTGCCACGTTCGGATCGACAGGGAAGACTCTCACCTCCACGTCAGCAGCTGGGGCGGGCTCCGTGCAGCGTCTGACCTTGAAGTACGATGGAACGTACAGCAGCACCTATAGCAACAGCAGATAAAATTCGCACAGCACGTGTGTTAGGAAGATGAAGCATGAGTACGTAAGATGGAGCTGTCCTTAACATACTGGCATCTCGTTTCTTGACTTGGCAGGAGAGTTAGTCGACCTCTGTGGATGGGCCAGTTTTGTCGGGAAAACTTCAACATGAAACCACAAGTATACATTTTATAATTGCCTGCTGTGTAACTTTTTACGTTTGCCGTCTCCAAACACATTGTATGGTAGGATAATCGTGTCAACTGGAAAACATTTTTGTTGACTGCTCTATGGGATTTTTTCTTTGGGGGTGGGGGCGGGGGGCGGGCGGGTGTTCTATGTCCTATAAAGATTTGAACGCACATTTTTAAAAGAACAGAACCGCATCTGAATCGGTTTTCAGCACTGAAAACCGTCGATTGGCGCAGCGGTTAGCGCTGGCCACGTCCCAGGGCTATGAGAACCATGGGCTGGGGGCTCGGACATCCTCACCGGCATGCGTCTTTCCTCCGTAAGTTGCACCTGCTTGAAGGGCGACGACTTCTTGGAGTGAAATTAGTCTCAGCTGCTGATTTAATTACGCTGGACGTAAAAACCAAATACATCCAGCGCTGAACATGCACCTTCTTACCTGATGACCACGTGACACCAGCTGACGCCCCACGCTGACCATCTGACGACAGTGGCTGGTCTCGGGCAAGGGAATCAGCGTCACGCGGTAGGCCCTGACTGCACTGTTCGTCACCGCCATCAGCGACAGCATGCACAGCACCAGCAACGACCGCCACCACCCCGCCATCTTGCCCTGTAGTGGATACAGCCAACCGTACAGTACAGCAGAGAAGGAGCAAATAGCCATCAGACATCAAAACATGGATAGCGAAAGGGTCATAACAGCCAACCAATATTCGGGGCAACGGAGATCTCGAACTACACAAACATCATATGATGGTCCCGCAACCTCTAAGAGACCGACATTCGTCTATGTTGCTGAAAGGATGGAGTGCAGTAATCCGCCATGTACTAAAGTACATTTAAAGAGGGAGGGGGTGTTACGTCGGTTAGCACTGTGTCACAATACGGAGGGCGGGGTGGAGGCACAGCGACAAAGATTTACCGTGAGGCGGGGGAGTAGTGATAACGTAAGTCCCACCAGTTGCGGGGTGTGGGGCTGGGTAATGATAACGTTAACGTTACATCACGTTCAGACACCAGTAACCCTTTTTTGCGCGCGCTGGAGGGCCAATACTGGGTAGTAACGTTGTCTCCTCGGTGACTGCAATCATCAGTATCGTTGTTTATCCGCCTATGCTGACCTCGGAAGTAGGTACCGTGCAATGCTTATGGCCTGACGTTTCCCTCCAGCATCGTGTCAGTGTGTGAGCCCTCGTCCCTCTGGCTCGACGCTGTTTGCGGAGCTGTGTTCAAAGCGGCGGATCCCGTGGTACGACCGGGCCAGGCCTGGTTTTGTTTTCAGTGCTGTAAATAGCTAGCAGCACTCGAAGGGGTGCAGGTGAGGAAAGATGGAGCTAGAAGGGTGCAGGCGTTTTGTGCCGCAGGAACAACCCGATTCTGTTTTATGTTCGCCCGGTGCACGAGGCAAGAGTTGGGCCAACTCGCGCAATCTGCAGCCAGAGAAATGGGGTCGCGACCTTTTCTGGCGTTGTTGTTTTCCTACTTGCTGATAATGACTGCAGTAACGATAGTTGTCGTAGGTTCGCCTTCGCAATGACTTACAAATGTATGATTTGCATAAACGCACACTATGTATACATGCATGAGCATGAACATATCAATGTAGGCGTTTATGCTTAAATTTAACGTGGGGCTGGGTAATGATAACGTTAACGTTACATCACGTTCAGAAACCAGTAATCCTTTTTTGCGCGCGCACCACGTTAAATTTAAGCATAAACGCACACTATGTATACATGCATGAGCATGAACATATCAATGTAGGTGGGTTAATTTAACATGCATCAGTGAGTTACGTGGGTGCTTACATATTTGCCGTAGGCCCCATGTGCATCAAACTGTACTAAATTTATACCACGAATAGCGGATTTTGTCCTGTCTCTGGAAACCCTGTTTCGTTAAACTTAGAATAAGCTGTTCGCCGATGAGACTATCGAATAACTTAATTATTACCGAATAACGAGCGGGGGGAGAAAGGTCATTCGGTTTTCGCGTGGGGGAAATTCAAGGAACTTATTCTAGAATATCCCCCTGAGTTCACACAAAACTGCACGTATTCCCACTGACATTATACGCGGTTTGACGGTAAATGCGTATGTTGACGCATTGTTTTTCTAACATGAGCGTACACTGACAGGGTTCCTTCGAAACTACGGATGTCAGCAACAACAAGGATCTGTATCTCTACCTCTGTGGTTGTGGTTGGGGAGGCGGGAACACCACGTACGTGATGACGGGGGTGTGTGGGGAGGGAGGGGTGAATACAACTATGTAGTAGGTGAATCCACCGGAATACAAATATGCGAACGGCCGGTTCATCTCCCCTACCCCCTTTTCCGGACCTCTCCCCGCTGACAGCATCAGGCGCGCTACCTTGCGGAGAAGCCTTTCTTGGCAATGGTTCGGTTTCAGTGTTGGATGCTGTGCGTACGTAGATTGCACACAAGTGGAGCCTGTTATGCCGGCATAATCTCTAGTAACGTTGCCTTGTGTTTTTATGGACACATATTCGTCTCACTGCACCATTAATAGACAATATATTACTCGAGTCATAATCACATCAGTGTACATCTGTGCGCTGTGTTTGCATATATATATAATTACCACCAATGCCGTCAGAAGCAGGACGGAATATTTTCAGTGAAGTTGCCATCCCCCACCCACTTACGGTCTTACCTTATTCCTGGCTGGCGTGGTGCTAGGTGTCGGTGGGGGGCAGCACGAAACCGTCGTTGCGGCTGACGCTGGAAGGTGGACCCATCACACGGCGATTGTCAGAACGGACAGTCCGACGGACGTCCTGGTGCGACTACAACCCCGTCAGCAGCCAGCACAGGATGGTATTGCTGGATCCGTCAGTTCAGCAGACAACAACGCCGCAGGTATCACTCACACCCCGGGCTGCCCGTCGCTGAACGCCCTCCTCCTCCGCAGGTAATCAGCCCGGGCTAAGGTACTCACCATTGCCGACTCGCGCTTCGAGCATCCCGCCAGAGATACAGGTCATCTACACCTCGTCAGCTTCGACACAGGCCTCATCGCTTCCATGCTGTTGACTCCAGTAACAGAACCACAGACATAATATGACCCGGACACGAACCTTACTTGTTCACGGCTGCGGGGATACTCTGTGCGTTTTGCATCAAAATGGTGAAAAATTATACCTAATGTACTGTTGAAGCACACACTCGGCTACCATCTGACCGAGACATTTGTCCGATTCCAGTGGTTGACATACCAGACGCTCTGGTCTGACAAAACATTCAACTTCCTGTGATGTGCTTTGTGATGAGTCCGGGAGGATATAACGAGACTGGCTGTTTTGCGCACTCCATCGTTTATATCATATAGGTAATAAGTACAGGGTATATCACAATATGTGTTAATACGCAAGTGTGGCGTCATGACTCTTAGAAGACGCATATGACACACCTGTCACCATTCGCTCTCGCTCACCAGCTTGCGCAGCTCACAGCAGCTAGCGGTGTGTGTGATGTCAGAACAGTTTATTCAACCCCTGGAAACTCTGGTGCGCGGAATGGCAGTTTGACGTCATAAACATCACGTGATAGTCTAGTGGATATAATTTTGCTTAGTCTAGATTTGTTACTTGAGACGGTGGCCCGCTCGACTCATAGAAATAATAGCTTCTCCCCGACCTTTGTTTTCATACAGATGATTTTATATTACGTTGTTCGGTCCTCTGACTGATTGTCAAAGGCCTTCTAAGAGAAGCAGAAAGTTTGTCATGTGACTAATATTCCTACCATGTCCCTCTGATCTCACGCCAATATTCTTCGTCTAGGTCTCACCATGCAGACTGTTCTCGCTCCCTCTTCCTCCATCATTGAAACAATCGTTCTACATCTCTGGGCCTCTCTCGGTAAGAATCTCTCCAGTCACTGGCCTTTTATATTCTCTCCATCGTGTTCCTCCCACCTCTTGCTGATCTCTATTAGCACTAAACAGGAAAGCATCCCAAACTGTGGTATATGCGACTCACCTACTGAACTGTCGCTTCCATTTTCTGCCTACAGGACGCAGACTAAGGGTCCCTTTCACATGCGTGCGCGCTCACGCACACAACACACACACACACACACAATTTATATACATATATTCTTTCCTATCATCGGGCATTTTAACCCTCAATTGCCTTAATTCAAGATGGCTGCGTATTGCCGAGCGAGATATAAGCGTCAACCCAGGCTAATATGTTGGTTGTGAGATTTGTTCGCACATGCTTCTACATGGGATCAAGGAACGTGTAGATAAAAACTGATCCAAAAAGACAAAGAATTTTAGTCTACCTCATGCATGTTACAAATGTAGAATCAATACAAATTCTCAGATCCATATTGTGAAATATCTCTCATTCCCCTATTGATATTGTCAAATGGCATTCATTTTTTTCACTTTATGCCTGAAACCCGCCTGCACACTGGAAGACAAATATCATGCGTAAAGACAAAGTTGATTTGATCTGAAACGGGATGATGTCCCAAGTGCTTATCCAAGACGGTGAGTTACCTCCTCTTACGCAGGGGAATGTTTTCACCCGGCCGTCAGGCTGTCTGCTGTACGCATGCGCAATATCTGCACCATGATTAGCCCGCTCCGGATACGTCCCGATTCTCAGTGTGGATGCAAACCCGATCCTCCTCCCACCCCCTCCTTCCCAAATGTACGTGCGGGACTGCGAGTGCACGCAGGTGCAGCTAGTTATCTATGCGTGTGAGAAAGACCCAGAACTAGTACATGCAGATTATTTGTTTGTACGGAGCGCTTGTTTCCAGCATTCACACGTGTCGTCATTATTGTGTGGTAAAGGCATATGCAAGATCCTAAATGTGGGAAGTCGTTGCAGTTCAACAGCAGCAGCAACAACAGCAAATGCAAACACCGGCAGCAACTGCAACAACAATAAAAATAAATAAAACCAGCAACAAGAAAAACTCGATGTTTCGAGTCTAGATACTGCAGTGAATGATGACAGAAAACGTCATTTTGGCAAATACGTTATTGTTTTGGGTCACTGACGGTATAAATAATGGTGGAGGAACTTTCTCGCGGCTTCTTGAAAACGGTGTCTTTGGTGCTGTGGCACTTCTTCCATCTGGCCTATCAAGCCAACCTGACCTCAACCTCCGCCACCCTCCCCCCCTCCAACTACGGTCTATTTATCTACACCCTCTAATCTCTTCCACCCTTCCTCGCTCTGGTTGTCATAGACTCTGTCCTCCGGTCTCCGAAAGCCGACATGGAGCACATCTTCCCCTCCTCTCAAAGCCAAATGGGGCGGAGACTCCTGCCAGCCCAGCACTCAGTCCTCTGCTCTCGGAATCAGACAGCAGTGTCCTCCTGGCAGTCTGAGACCTTCTCTGGTCCCAAGATGACGACGCGGAGTACAACCGATTCTTCCACGTACAGCAACGAGCGACTGCTAGAGGAAGACGTCATTCAGCGAGAAGAATGTAAGGACTGCCGCCAGATGCAGGTGCCCGGATGGGGAAACACGTGCAGAGATGGGAGGACAGCATGCAGAGCAATTTAATTATCGCACATACACAATAACACAAGTTTTGATATTGATAATAAAATAAAGGACGTGTTTGTCTCCTACCATCTGTGTATCGCCATGTGTTTGAGAAACACGTGCAAAGGTGGGAGGAAAGCATGCAGAGGACAGTACACAGAAGTCCCACCTGATGACGAAAGAAAAGAATAATGTAAAATCTGAGTGACATGGTCCTAAGTTCCCCTCTTCTGTAGATGGAATTTAGTCATTGCACATACACAATACCACAAGTGTTGATAATAAAGTGTTTGTCTCCAACCATCTGCGTCATGTGTGTGAGTCTGTATAAGTACGTGTTCGCGTGACTGGGGATGGGGAATTGTTCTGTTGTTTTTCATTCGTTCTTTCGTTGGATCGTTTGTACGTTGTGTGTTTGTTCTTTCTTTCCTTCCTTCTGTCTTCCTTTATGTCTTTCTTTTGCTCTTTCTCTCCCTTCTTTCTTTCTATTTTTATTTCCTTTTGTACTTCTTTCTTTACTTCATTCTTTCTTTCTTACGTCACCAAGCTAGATACAATCTAGTTCTCCGTCCAATAAACGAATAAACATGGAATCAGACTGGCTAAATCTCACATTATAACTACATGAACTGTCTAAGCGTAGTTCTGATTTAGAATAGTCGGTAAAATGATGGTTTTATACTCGCACAATAAACGCGCGGGTTTGAAATAATAGTCAAGAATATTTATCGTCTTCCTGTAAAGTAAAAATGTGATGTCTGGAATAATGAGACAGATTCAACTATTTGTTTATAGACGGTCACATTGAACTTCTGCTACAGAGAAGCTCATAGAATACTAGACCAGAGACACTATACACTGAGTGTATAGTGTCTCTGACTAGACGCACCTACAGGTCAGGTTTGATATTTGCCTGAGCGTCAACATATCTCGAGGAAGGAAGTAGGGGGGAAAATCCCACTTCAGCCGGGATTTAATTGTTGAAGACTGGTATTTCTGGTGATTACCTTTTTCCTGTAGAAACAATTAAAGTCTCGTCAACATAGCGAAAAACTGTTCTTACAACTGAGTTACATAATGATATAGTGAAATATGTATTTTGTTAAATAAACATCAAGGGGTGACGCTGTATCTGTAGGTCGTGCCACTTCTTGCATGCCGCTCACACGGTTTAATACCAAATGCTCGAAACAAGGAAAGGCACGAACTAAAATTTAAAAAAAGTAAGAAGAGAAAGTTTAGTTGCTCTAACGATATACACATGCTTGATCGTCCCACGATCTCCTATGAACTGTCCCGTCAACCCACATCACTGGGGTTTTTTTTAACTGGGGGTGGGGGGGTGGGAGGTCACATTTTTTTAAAGAAATACATTTAGGATGGTGCAGATTTATCCAAGAATACTATAGCAGACTGGTTAAAATCAGAGTGAGAAAGCTACAAAGTTGTTTGGACAATTTCATCAGCAAAGGGCATCCCACTTCGTGAAGAAAAGTCTTCTAAGTTGTTAACAACAGACATCAGAATACATGAAAATGTAGGTCTTTTGGTGTTGGAATTTTTATTGCATGGTAAATATCAAAGATGTTCCAGAGAGAACTTGTTTTTCGCAGTCCCATCCTTGTTTGAACTGTTTACTTATTTTACAAAGATTTTCATTGGTCATCATTAGCTGTGCGATAAAATCATGCATGCATTTGTGTGTCGTGCGCGTGCGTGCGTGTGTCCCTGCCCCTGTTCCAGTCAACCTCGAATTCGGCAAGCGGGTTCCGTTTCACCCGCAGATGGACAGAGGCCATATTTCGACCTTGTACCTAGGCCTAAACAAAAATGAAATTATTCTTCTGCAAGGGAGATCACTATGCAGACTTTTCCTTCTCATGCAAAGTACTTTCCCTTTCCTCGCTTGACAACAGGGAGACAGCAGTTGTTCTGCTTGGAGCATGCAATGAGGGTATGGGTTAGTTAAAGAGTAGGGGTGGGCGAACTGGGCGGGATACGAAAAATCCGTGCTAGTAGTCTATAAAATGGCCGATGTATAAAACAATTTTTCCTGTGTCTGTAATTGTGCACCTACGCGACCCACGAGCATGCACGCAAGAAAAACGATACCAAACCAGGTGGAGTAATATCTGGATGACCTAAATGCACACTCGCGCACACACACACCGCGCGCATAAGCGTGTGCGAACGTCGAGTAAGAACTTCAAAGATGAGCTCAAAAACGGAAACCTCTCTGGCTCCTTAATTAAACCCTTGGGAGTGCCTTACCTTGCCGAACACAGTGTGCACAGCTGCAGTGTGTTCCGAACCAAAGGCCATTTCTTTCTTATCGCTAATCGGTGTACCGATGTCCAGTGTGATAATTCGTCCTCCGTCCTGGACGTACCCTAGTACATTGAGATTGTTTTGCTTACTTTTCTAAACTATTGAACTGCCAAATTTGCATCGGAGTGCAGAAACCTATCTCAATTTCCTGTTCTATTTCTGTCACTCACTCACTGAGTCAGCGACTGGTATACTTAAACCAGCAGTGAGACCAAAACTGCGGAAACTTAAATCTTGTATATTGACATTGTCTTGTTTACTTTTCTGAAATATTAAACTGCCAATTCTGCATCGGAGAGCAGCGACAATTAGCGACAGGCACGTATTCATTTAAGTCATTTAACCATCAATTAGGTACAAAATTTTAACCTTGTCAAACATTGTCCTCGAAGTCATATTCATGATCTCCAATAACGTTTTCTGTGATAATGTGATAGAAAAAATGCGAACGCCGATAAAGAAAGTAAAGTAAAAGTGAAAAGTCTGAAGGTGGAAGGCTACTCGTTTCATCACAACATCAGAGGACATTTCGGGTGACTTTTCTAGTCTTTTCTTATTTTAGCAAAATTCATGCAATAATGTAACGTAAATAGTTATACAAATCTAACAACACTCGCTTATTTAATATAAATAATTCATACTATAATTGTAGGAACCAAGAATTAACGAAAGTGACAAGAATTGCAGAAAACAGATGGTAGAGCAAGATCGAAGGACTGCATCTGCCTCAGTACACGCATATTGGTCGGTGCGTACGCACGCCTGCATGCATAGAAGATCGTGCGCACTAAAACATCTAGTAAACGCTTGTCTGGACACACGCATACACCTGACGTAAAAAAAGGTGAAACAACAGTCAAGGTCAGGACATTATGACACCAGGGAGGGATGGGGGAGAGAACGAGCGGCGAAAAGCTCGCTATTCAATAATCATTCACCTTTTGTTCGCTCGTTAGTGTCTCACTATTCAGCCTTTGACGACGCGCGATAGAGCTGCGTAATCGTGAACTGCCGACATTTCTCTGTGTCCTGGGATGCACTCAGGCGTATCGCCGATCGGACTGCGTCAGCTACTTGGACAGAGATTACGGAAATCGGTGATCGACACTCCTTAGCATCCCGCTGCGCTCAGTTCCCACTTGATGACAGGCTTAGTAACCAAAGTTGATTATGGCGCCTCGGGAGCACAGGTCAAGGTCGTGGTCGTGCTTTGTGTGAGGGTTGCGCAACCACTACCCAGACGTTTGTAATTAAAACTATTGTTGTGTCAGCCCTACAGGCCAGTCTACACCTCGACTTCCTTGCTCCCTCGTTGGTGGCAATTGAAGAAAAAGGCTTTGCACGTTGAGCAGAACAAAAGGGATTTTCGTACCTTAGACAATGCTCCCAGGCGCAACCTTATGTCATACCCTCAATTGGCCGTCAATCACATTATCTCGCATCGCCAACTCGGCCCCACTGCACCACCTCCTCCACGCCCGTTAACGAACCGATCGAGCCTAGTTTACCTACTCCGACGGTCAGCTTGCTGACAAAAAAGAAAATCCTTTATTCACAAACAATGAGCCTGTCAACACTTATAGGTGTGATGGGTGGATCAAAGGGCATTCGTGTGTCACTAGTTTATTAAATCTGTTGGCGTCAGAGAATGACTTACAACTAGTTCAGTTAACTGCTGCTTTTTTAGACGACGTAAATTATATCAGTTCAATAACTCAATTTTATCAAATCATAAATTCAAAATAGTGAGATCGTATTTTAAAGAAAATGATCTTATAAATGAAACAAATGCAGGACCGAATACTCTGAGTTCTTAAGAATTCTGAAGAGTACCCGCGCTCTCACCACCCTTACCATCTCCCCCCAAAAAAAGGAAAACAGAAGGAATTTAGGAAAAACTAGAACTGTTTAATTGAATCCTCTAGTCCTATATTTGTGGAAAAAGTCGAAGATTGAAACATTCATACCCAAAAAGTAGACATGTGGAGCAACATCCTTATGTAGGACTTGTTTGCTCAGATAGCACCTCTATCCCTCACGGAAAGTAGCATCTTAGCTCAGGGTAAGGTAGCACGAGAATTCCTCTCTCTCTCCTCCCGATCATAAAAGCGGTCCAATGGCGCTTTTACCCTGTGTGTTTCATGTTTCAAGGGTACAATGATGCTCATGCCAGCTCGACCAGGAAATGGTACATCAGCAATACTAGTGGTAATATATTTCAAATGTCAGAATACATTTTTAAAAAATAAGGATATTGATTCATTGACCCGCTTTGGTTACATGAACTTATATAGACTGCTTTGAATTGTCGGCGAGAGATGCCGCATAATAATGTTATTGCTACAGTGGATGTGCAGAAGTTGAACGTCAACACAATCGTCAATTGTCTGTTTCTGCACGCCCGTCTTCTCTAAGCTCCCCACTCCGATTTCCCATATTTAAATAATAGCAGTAACAGCAAATGAATGAATGAATGTTGGCAGGTATCGCTACACAACACAGCACACCGAGGAGTGACGTCTGTGTTCAGTGGTCCGAAACACCCACCCTGTCCCCCTTGCGATTAGGGAGGGATGGGTGGCTGATGGGGTTGGGGGAAGGTGGGTAACAGGCTGTTGCTATGCTGTTGTCGAGTTGAATTTTCACGCGTTCTCGCGAAGACTGTCCAATCGTCCACTTCATGATAACCATTGATGACGTCGCGCACGCCAACCAATCAGGAAGTCTTTAGCAGGTATGTGTTATGACGTGTACCCCACACTTAGTACAAAAGAGGGTACTTTCGCCAAGTGATCTCAACTGATCAACAGAGTTTAACGGATAGTGTCGTCTTTACCGAGCTAATTTTCTACACGAAGGAATAACACGGAAAGCGAAATGGTTGGTAAGATTCTTTTATTTCTTCAGTGAGTGAAGAGGTATATTGAATTGTACTTAAAAAAGTTAAATAATCTTTATCAGCTGGCGGTAAATAAGCACTTTGTAAATAGTTGAGAGAACAATTTTAACACTATGTTATTCGAGCTAGCTGAAAACTAATGAAATGAAAAGTATACAAATTATTGTAACAAAAATTGTATTCCGACAATGCAAAATCGTTAACAAAAACCAACTCGTCCATTCTTTTGGTGTTTATACAATAATTTCAAAAATGTACTTAACTCAAATCAACCAATTTCGAACATAATACTGGTTGCGTGTTGCAGTGACAATTATCAGGCCTATTTAGTAACTTTAAAAAGAATCATACTTATCTTTACAAATAGCGAAAATTTAAAATGATTACAGAAAAAACTTTGTAGGGAATTTTGCGCAAAGATGACGATGGCTTTGTACACTGTAAATAAGAAGTGTTCCAGTTACGGCAACAGCAAGTGTTCAGTCAAGTAGAGGAATGCTAAAATTATTTAGAACATGCAGCACACATCTTACATAGTGGTTGCACATGCAACACATATTTCGCACCAGCTTTATCACGTTTTACATGCAATTGTAATTTAAACATATTTAGAGAGAAATTTAAAAAATATGGACACGTTATGTGAAGTCTGGTGAAGTTTTTTCTCTTAGTCTTCTTTTGGTTATATTTTTCTTTTTCTTTCCCGTCATGTGAAGACATTTAGTCATCCACAAGAAATTACAATGACAATGACAAGGCGAATGGACTTTAATGCACATTATCTTTTTGTTTTAACTCACAACACTGTAAAATAAGTGCTGTCCATAAGGACGTTTAGAGGTTTGGAATATTGTCTTCTTTCTTTTGTTCGATCTTTCTCTTTCTTTCCTAAATTTTTTGTTTTTGCTTTCTTTTTTTCTATTTCTATCTTCCTTTACCTCTTTTTTTTCATCACTTTTCTATTTTATTCTATCTCTTTTTTTTCTATTTCCTTTTTCTTTCCCGTCATGTGAAGTTAATTAGTCATCCACAAGAAACTACATTGACCAGGCGACTCAATGCTAACTCGGGCTTTAATGATTATTATCTTTCCGTTTGAAGTCATAACACTGTTAAATAAGTGTTAGTAAGTGCTGTCCATAAAGGACGTTTAGAGGTTGTCAGTAGTTTTCTAATTTTTTGTTGTTGTTGTTGTTGTTGTTGCAGGTTACGGCAACGTCTACCTGGTGCGCAAAGTGAGCGGCCAAGACTCGGGGAGGCTGTTCGCACTGAAGCAGACCAAAAAGAACAGGATTGGGGGATGACAAAAAGACAGGGGAACGCGCCGCGTTGGAACGCGCCATACTGGGGGCAGTGCAGGGGCCCCCGTTCTTAGTCAGCCTGCAGTATGCCTTCGAGACAGACGACGCGCTAAACATTGTTATGGGACATTGACCACCTGTTATGTTGCTTTGTTATTATTGCTGTCTACCGGGTGCGCAAAGTGGGTGGCCGAGACTCGGGGAGGCTGTACGCGCTGAAGCACACCAAAAAGGACAGGGATGACAAAAAGATAGGGGATGCGCCCCGTTGGAACGCACAATACTGGCGGCAGTGCACAAGCTCCCGTACTTAGTTAGCAGAAAAGATTTAGAAAAGATTTTTTCGGCATATTAACTGCAACCTTCCAAAGTGTGGGTATGCTGCACAAGGAGCGGAAGAGATCAAAGGTCATCCTTTCTTCAGTGGCGAGGACTGGAGCAGCTTGAGGAGGAAGGCTGTGGCAGCTCCCTTCGTTCCGTTTATCCAGCACGACCTTGACGTCAGCAACTTCCAGCTCCACCACCTCCAGGAACCTTTCAGGGCCGAAGCAAGAAGAGGCTACTGGCGGTCTCTCCACTCCCAGCTGCAGCCCAAGCTTCTGTGTGGATTGTTCTTGAAGATGCTGTCGGTGTCTGCGATCCCCTGGAGACCAGATTTTCTCCAGTCGCTCACGAAACCGTTAGAGTAGATCTGGTTCTTCTTGGCGAAGACGAGGAAGAGAAGGACACGAATGAAATCGAAGACGAGATCCGAATATCAACTGCAGCCTATCGGGCGAAAAGATCAAGGCTCGTGTACCAATATCAGTTCTTTTAATTTTCGAAAAGATTTTCAGCATATTAAAGGCAATCTTCCAAAGAGTGGGTGTACTGCACGAGGAGCGGAAGAGATCAAAGGTCATCCTTTCTTCAGTGGCGAGGACTGGGACAGCTTGAGGAGGAAGGCTGTGGCAACGTCCTTTCTTTCCGCTTATCCAGCACGACCTTGACGTCAGCAACTTCTAGGAGGAGTTCACCAACAGAACGATAAAGGAGCCCGTGATAAACTGACGTAAATGCTTCGAGGTAAAAGATAATGCGTGATGAACATAACTGATAGGTATGCATAAATGTTTACTGATTGTGACAGCATATTTTTATTTCTTTCCGAAACGCGCATGTGGTGCACGTGTTTAGGAAAAAAATCCCAAGAACTTCACAATATGATGTACAGATATAACTCCCCCCCCCCCCACCATTTTTATAGGAACTATAGGAACCATGAGAGCTAAAGTTGATTTCTTATGTACTTCCTTTAGGCTTCTTATCATCTGATAAGTTATTATTACCATTAACGGTTCGTAAATTTATGTGAGGTGTGAACACTTATTGTTCCAGGACTATGCTTACAAAGCGCCGTCAGGAGCCGAGGAGCGGAAGAGATCAAAGGTCATCCTTTCTTCAGTGGCGAGGACTGTGAAACCTTGAGGACGAAGGCTGTGGTAATCTCCCTTCGGTCCGCTTAGTCAGCACGACCTTGACGCCAGCAACTTTTCGGAGGAGTTCACCAAAGCATATCGTCAATGGAAATAGAATTGTGGTGAGGCCATTCAACGTGAAAATGGAGCAATCCAGCATTCAGTCTTCTGGTCTCCGATAACCGAGATGGAGCACAAGATCGTTGCAATGTAACACATCTTCCTCTCCTCTCGAAGCCAACTGAAGCCAGGCCAGCATTCAGTCCTCTGCTCTCGGCTCGTCTACGTGGAGCACAGGGTCTTTGCAATGTAACACACATCCCTCTTCTCTCCAAGAAGCAAGATGCAATGAATCCAACCAGTCCAGCACTCACTTCTCTGGCTTCGCTCCGCAGTCAGAATCTTGGTATTGCAAAACACCTTTCTCTGGACTTTACCAGCCGAATCAGAGAGCAGAGGCCTGGCAATCTGAGACCTTCTCTGGTTTCAAGATGACGACGTGGAGTACAAATGATTCTTGGCAACAGAACGATCTCTTATCCAGTTCCAGCGCATCTACTGGTTCCGAGCTCGGAGTTACCACGCACGGCAACGAACAAATGCTAGAGGAAGCGACTTATGAGATCATCCAAAAGCTGCCCTGTGAATACCTCTATAATGATAACGATGTCGAAAGATGCGACAGATGTCGTCAGACGTTGGCACAATAAACTCCACCGACACACAGTGCGTCAGCTATTCCTTAGCCTTTAATTACAGCACCTGTAACAAAAACTGTTCTTACTCGCACTCAGGGAGCGCCAAGCATGATGCCGATCTGAGAGGTATGAGAAAAGGCAACATTCTGAGCTTCCAGCTTAACAAGCAGCTTCAGGAGTACTCGGACGAGCTGGATCTTGAGTACAAAGACTGAAGCAGCAAGTGCAGTTCCGGTCACGTCAACCAAGCAGAAACTTCTCAGAGCTGTCCCTCCTGTGTGTCACTCAGCGAGGGTTGGAGGTCTGAGCTGGAACATTAAGGAAGCATCACTTCGCCAATACTTTAAGAAGTTCGGGGAGATAACTGACTGCGTGCCCCCTATCAACCTCCGATCTAGAAGAGGTCGTATCAGCTTCGTCACGTTCAGAGATTCTTCCTCGGTTCTTTTCGCGCTCTCGACAGAATCGCATATTGTCAATGGAAATAGAATTGTCGTGAGGCTATTCAACGTGAAACGGGCGCTAAGAATAAAAATGTGTAGCTTTCTCTTCGACGCTGACGATCTGGAGGTGCTTGCCTGCAACGAAAAGTCTTCGCAATCCAACACTCTGTCCTCTGGTTTCAGCACGCCGTCATGGAGAACAGGGTCTTTGCAATGTAAAACATCTTCGTCTGCTCTCGAAAACGCACAATGGAGTGGAATGGAATTCTTGGTATTCCGAAACACCTTTCTCTGGTCTTCACCAGTCGAATCAGAGCGCAGTGTCGTCCTGGCAATCTGAGACCTTGTCTGGTTTCAAGATGACGACGTTGAGTACAACTGATTCTTGGCAACAGAACGATCTCTTTTCCAGTTCCAATGCATATACTGGTTCCGAGATCAGAGTTACCACGCACAGCAAGGAGCGACTGCTAGAGGAGGCGGCTTATGAAATCATCCAAAAGCTGGCCCGTGAATACCTCTATGATTATAACGACTTTGAAGAGATGCTACAGATGTCATCAGACGTTGGCACAATAAAC
The DNA here is from genome assembly GCA_004794575.1 of Lanistes nyassanus. Taxonomy (NCBI): domain Eukaryota; kingdom Metazoa; phylum Mollusca; class Gastropoda; order Architaenioglossa; family Ampullariidae; genus Lanistes; species Lanistes nyassanus. Next base: position 173,848 of record SMGT01012132.1, on the reverse strand, counting down.
TCCACCGACACACAGTGCGTCAACTATTCCTTAGCCTTTAATTACAGCACCTGTAACAAAAACTGTTCTCACTCGCACTCAGAGAGCGCCAAGCATGATGCCGATCTTAGAGGTTTGGAGAAAACCTCGGAAATTCTCGGAGGCGACTGCCAGCAGATTAATGAGGATCTTGACAGCGGATGGAAAAACGCCAACATTCTGAGCTTCCAGTTTAACAAGCAGCTTCAGGAGTGCTCGGACGAGCTGGATCTTGAGCACGAAGACTGGAGCAGTAAGTGCAGTTCCGGTCAGGTTAACCAAGCGGAAACTTCTCAGAGCTGTCCCTCCTGTGTGTTTTGGGATCACGAGCAACGGGCAGTCGAAAATAGACTTAGGCTATCAAGAACTTCTTCAAGGGAAAAATTTGACAAGTCAAGAGAACAATAATTACCCGCAAGCCTCTCAGAACAGCCCAGCCCCTCACCTTTGGGCCCAACAGAATGCAAGCTAACCAGCTTTACGGGTATGAAGGGTGGAAGGTGATGACATGTCGTTGTAGAAAGCAGTGCGTCGTGGTCTCCAATGCCTTCTCAATTCCTAGCATATCACAGGAGCAGATGCAGAACCCAGACATAACGAGAGCTAACTAAGACGTCACTCAGCGAGGGTTGGAGGTCTGAGGTGGAACATTAAGAAAGCATCACTTCGCCAATACTTTTAAGAAGTTCGGGGAGATAACTGACTGCGTGCCCCCTATCAACCTCCGATCTAGAACAGGTCGTATCAGCTTCGTCACGTTCAGAGATTCTTCCTCGGTTCTTCTCGCGCTCTCGACAGAATCGCATATCGTCAATGGAAACAGAATTGTCGTGAGGCCATTCAACGTCAATAGGGCGCTAAGAACAAAAATGTTTAGCTCTCTCTTCGACCCTGACGGTCTTGAGATGCTTGCCTGCAACGAAAAGTCTTCGCAATCCAGCATTCAGTCCTCTGGTCTCCGAAACCCGAGATGGAGCACAAAGTCATTGCAATGTAACACATCTTCCGCCAAATGGAGTGGAGACTCCTGCCAAACCAGCACTCAGTCCTCCGGTCTCGGGTCGTCCACATGGAGCACACGATCTTTGCGATGTAACACACATTCCTCTACTCTCCAAGAGCCAAAATGCAATGAAGAGTCCAGCAAGTCCACCACTCACTTTTCTGGTTTCGTCCCGCAGACAGAATCTTGGTATTCCCAAACACCTTTCTCTGCTCTTCACCAGCCGAGTCAGAGTGCAGTTTTGTCCTGGCAATCTGAGACCTTCTCTGGCCTCAAGGTGACGACGTGGAGTACAACTGATTCTTCCACGCACAGCAACGAGCGACTGCTAGAGGAAGCGACCTGTGAACTCATCCAGAAGCTGGATCGTGAATACCTCTATGATGATAACGACTTTGAAGAGATGCGACAGACATTGGCATAATAAACTCCACTGACACACATAGCGTCAACTATTCCTCAGCCTTTGATTACAGCATCCGCAACAAAAACAGTTCTCCCTGGCAATCAGGCAGCGTCAAGAAAGATAGGGATCTGAGAGGTCTGCAGAATGAATTCATACGACATACATTTTTATTTTTATTCCTCTCTAGTGGACCAACATCGTAACACCAACCCTGTGCCCAGAACTAAAGATAACAGAAGAATCTTTGTTGGAGGTCTTAGCTGGAACATTAAGGAAGCATCACTTCGCCAATACTTTAAGAAGTTCGGGGAGATAACTGACTGCGTGCCCCCTATCAACCTCCTATATAGAAGAGGTCGTATCAGCTTCGTCACGTTCAGAGATTCTTCCTCGGTTCTTCTCGCGCTCTCGACAGAATCGCATATTGTCAATGGAAATAGAATTGTCGTGAGGCCATTCAACGTGAAACGGGCGCTAAGAATAAAAATGTGTAGCTTTCTCTTCGACGCTGACGGTCTTGAGGTGCCTGCCTGCAGCGAAAAGTCTTCGCAATCCAACACTCTGTCCTCTGCACAATGGAGTGGAATGGTATTCTTGGTATTCCGAAACACCTTTCTCTGGTCTTCACCAGTCGAATCAGAGCGCAGTGTCGTCCTGGCAATCTGAGTCCTTGTCTGGTTTCAAGATGACGACGTTGAGTACAACTGACTCTTGGCAACAGAACGATCTCTTTTCCAGTTCCAATGCACCTACTGGTTCCGAGATCAGATTTACCACGCACAGCAACGAGCGACTGCTAGGGGAGGCGGCTTATGAAATCATCCAAAAGCTGGCCCGTGAATACCTCTATGATTATAACGACTTTGAAGAGATGCTACAGATGTCGTCGGACGTTGGCGCTCTTAACTCCGTTGACACACAGAACCTCAGCTATTCCTCAGCCTGTGATTACAGTACCTGCAACAAAAACAGTTCTCACTCGCACTCAGGAAGCGCGAAGCAGGATGCCGATCTGAGAGGTCTGCTGAAAACTTCGGAAATTGTCGGCGGCGACGGCCAGCAGTGGTGGGGAGTCCTCGGTCTTTATGACAAAGTTTGGGGCCCGCAGAGTAAACAGGATCTTGACAGCGGAAGGAAAAACGCCCACATTCTAAGCTTGCAGCTTAAAAAGCAGCTTCAGGAGTACTCGGACCAGCTGGATCTTGAGCACGAAGACTGGAGCAGCAAGTGCAGTTCCGGTCAGGTTAACCAAGCGGAAACTTCTCAGAGCTGTCCCTCCCGTGTGTTTTGGGGCCAGGAGCATCGGACGTTCGAAAAAGACTTGGGCTATCAAGAACTTCTTCAAGGGAAAATTTGACAAGTCCAGAGAACTATAATTACCTGCAAAACTCTCAGAGCAGTTTCCCTCTTCTGCAGATAAAATTGCACATACACAGTACCACAAGTGTTGATAATACAATAAAGTTTTTGTCTCCTACCGTCTGTGTACAGTCATATGTGTGAGTCTGTATAAGTACGTGTTCGCGTGCTTGCAGATGAGGATTTTTTCTTTCGTTCGTTCGTTCGTTCGTTCTTTTGTTTGTTTTATTTGTTTGATTGTTGTTTGCTTCTTTCTATCCTTTCTTTCTTCCTTTCTTTCCTTTATTGTTTCATCCACACATTCTTTCCTCCTTTTCTTTTTTTCTTCCTTTCATTTTTTACAGGTCATCTTATTTATTCCCTTGATTTCATTCTGGATTAAACTGGCGCTAACAAATAGATCAGTTTGTAAACAACAGTGTTCTAGATAGCTGTTGTAGTCTACAGACGTTGCTGTAAATCAGGATGGTTAGAAATCCGTGATGCCACACATTTTGTCTGCGTGGACCTTACCTGTCGGGTACACCCGCTGCGGATGTCATGCCAGGCTGGGCACTGCAGCAAGACCGGAGGTTCAACGCCCTCTACAGTGTAGCACGGGATCAGGGGGAAGTACGGCTAGCAAACAAGTCTTTCTACAATGGACTTGAGGAGTTAAATCCCTTTGATTGCATTCGTACGAGACTGTCAGCAATGCTCTCCCTTTCCCTTCCTTCAGCACGGGTCGCTAGACAAAAAGGTACTTGAGATTGAGAATCGGGTTTAATTATTGCTGCTAGAAATTGTCCGTCGATATATTTGTTAAAACATTTACTTGAACTGGAAACATGGATGTCGACGATTCTGATGTGATGTCAAACTAGAACATCGCGAGACGAGTTCGAGTCATGACTGTCAGTAGCAAGTACACTAAAAGGCGTCAGTGGACAGTCCTCGCACATACATGTGCGTAATTGGATCACTTGAACAAGACGGCCAAACTGTTGCTTGTACTTCTTGGCTGCGGGACTCAGAAGATTTGACCCATGATCCTCCAAGTCCAGATAATGTCAAACGCTCAAGCTATTTCACCACCACGTATCGCTCAACCTCATCAGGGCGCTTTTAAAAAATAAATAAAATAAAAAAGCCAAAAGCGAAATTGAAAGCAAATACCGAAACGGATTCGGGGAGTTCTTTTATTTTATTCCTATTTGCCTTTCCTCAAAAATTGCAAAGTTAACACATCAGCCGAGGGTATTCCAGTGATTTTTTTTGGACTGTTAATTCGTCGTGAGAGGAAAAACAAACTTCATCTCGGGTGCGTGGAAAAAGGACAGTGATCGTGAAATATCTCAGGCTGCACTGCCACACTTTGGCGGTGTCCTATCGACAGACACATACCTGATGTTATAACTGTGTCAGGTGTTGAACTGTAGTTTCTCAGGCTGAACCCTACAATGCTTGTGTTCAAATGTTGGTCATTGTTGGACCTTCAGTAAGGTTTCAAGCGAACTTGCAATAACTGCCCAGTCGGTTTGTGCTAAACAATGTCATTTACTCTCTCTCTCTCTCTCTCTCATACACAAAACCACTGTCGAGTGAAGACAGAGCGAAGAAAGATCGTGAAAGTGCTGCAAGCAGAAGCCTAAACCTGCTTATGTGTTATCACTCCAATCAGAAAAAAATTTAAACTGGCGTTCCAGCGTTCTGTATTTCACTGTATAAAGATGATATGTCACATGTATTTTCTCTTTATAAGGATTACGTGCTTTCAACACATATTGTGAAAGATATCCTCTCTTTGTTGGTGTAAGAGAACCCCCACCACTCGTAGATCAGAGAGTTTGCCGATTGTCTTTCATGCTCAAAATTATTGTTGCGCTGCGTGTTCTGTGGCTCCACAGAGTACAACGAAAAACATTATTTTTCTCTTAGCTTGATCTTCTGGCTGATCTCGCAGTTATTTGGAATCAATATCGAAAGGTCCATCCCGATAAATTTACAGACGCTCGGAACAAATCCCTGCGTGGGCTCCAACACGTTCAGGAAGCGGTGCCGTGCATCGTCACAGTGAAAGATGTCTCTAAATTGCGATTTCCTCTCCATTATCGACCACGTGACAGTCCTTCTCTCAGCGACGTAACTGATCCTGACGAAGCCAAGTCTCGCTGGCTTGGTGAGCTCTTACAGCTCGGCTCTCGATCTTGCCTAAGAGTTTAACCACGCCTCGGTTAAAGCCTTTCTTAATCGGACCAATGTTCGTCCTAGTTTGCCAAACTATAGGCGCACATGGGAACATTCTCTCTCTTGCAGAGCGAGAAGCTAGTAAGACCGACACTCTGCAGCGTGTGAACAACGGGGCTTCTATGTATCTGAGGAGAGAGTTCACGAGCGAACGACGCCGGATTCTGTTGGCAACCGATCTGTGTTACGATAGAAAGGTCGCCTTATCTTGGTCGTATCTACACGCTCTGCACCTACGGCGCCCAGTGCCAGCCACGCACGTGCAGTCACGCAGAAGCCTTAAAAAGAAAGGTGGGCTGTTTCGACAGTTGTGCGTAACATACACAGTGTGAGAAAAGCAGCTATTTTCATTTCGAAAACCAGGCTGATCGAGTCTTCCGTTCCCAGGCCTCCCCCTCCCCCCTCCCTCCCATTCCAAGTTGTTTGCTGAGATACTCCAAGCGCTGGCTCCTGTAGGTTGCGGCCGCATAACGGTAATTACTATTCTGCAGTAACAGGACTGACGTGAATTAGCATGTAGTTAGCATGTAGTTAGCATCTCAAGGAAGGCTGCTGTCAGGGCAGATTGGCCATCAGCCTGCCTGGGGTAGCTCCGGGTCATCAGGCGGGTTCCAGCCGCACCTCATGTGCAGGCAGCTCCCCGGGGCCTTGTCCCTAAGACCGTGTGACTCAGAATAAACTCTTCGCCTGCCGATGACCGCGGATGGGGACGAGATAGCAGATCGTCTCGCGCTTCTTGGCGAATGGCAGTCAAGTGGGTCCCTGGCTACACCATCTGGCTACAGTCGGTCTGCATCGGACTGCGCTTCCATCCATCCATCGGTCCATCATCCACCCATCTACGCACATGCAGGCACAAACACGTACACACGCATGAACAGGCTCGACCCCTCTCTCTGTCTCTCTCCCCCTCCCTCCCTTTCTCTCTCCCCTCCCTCTCCCCAATGCATGCGTGCGCACGCGCACACACGCAGGCACACAAACCCACCCATCCACCCACCCACCCACCCCCACACACACTCTTCTTCTGTCACACGCGCGCCCTTTCTATCTCGATCTCTTTCTCACACACCCACACTATCTCTGTCTCCGTCACACGCGGGCCCTTTCTTTCTCACACACACACACGTATCCATATATTTTCATTGGCCTTTGCCTGCATGAAATAAATTTCTTTACAACTTCAGTGCACGAACACTACTGCTACTTATCAGCTCGGCAGGTGCTGCTGAAAAACACAAACCGACTTGGTTTCCGTGCAACAAACGCATTGCACGTTTTCTTCTCTCCAATGTCACCACGAATTTAAAAGGCCCCATGTTTTCTCGACCTACATATCTCATAAAGAGATCTGCCTAACAACACTGGAATGTCC
>SMGT01012132.1:151149-167016 GCA_004794575.1 Lanistes nyassanus | reverse complement strand
GGTGCTGCTGAAAAACACAAACCACGTTTCCGTGCAACAAACGCATTGCACAAGCAGGCTAACCTCTACGTTTTCTTCTCTCCAATGTCACCACGAATTTAAAAGGCCCCATGTTTTCTCGACCTACATATCTCATGAAGAGATCTGCCTAACAACACTGGAATGTCCCTTTTTCATTCATATTTATGTACTTTGGCTTTGGCTATGTATGACATTTCATTACCGATATAAAAAAAATAAAATAAATATTACAAATTAAGGCAGTAGAGACAAAGACGAAAAGGTTGTGTTAACACATAAACTTGTGTTACAAAGCCTTTATCTGATTACTGAAAGGGGCCTACATGTACTTTCTGTGGTTGGCGACTTTGAAAGTCTGTTTTGAGGTGTCTGGACACACAACGTGTCGAAGTATTCCACCTGACTTAGCCCGCTCTGTCCAAATGTCACGCTTGATTTCCGCCAGACAATACCGAAATATTTGCCGTGATTCAGCACAAGTAGTATGTACGTCACAGTAGTTCTCCAAGCTGAGTCATGCGTACAATGTCAGTATAGCCCGCGGCTGTAAGTCGGGACCCATACAAACTCTCTGTCTCAAAAAGGCATGCGTGAAAAATATTTCAACTGCTTAATAGTCCAGCGTTCATGTGTTCACCCACTGAATCACCTTTATGCTCAGCGGTACAGCAACGAACGCTGGGTGGTGGGATGCAGGGGGAGGAGGCTTGGATAGAATCTACACAAATAAAAAGAATCTACACAATAGACACTTGAAAAAAGGAAGCGATTTACATAGTTTGACCAATTAACATATTAATTTAACATTCTCAAAATAAATGACTGCAAGCAAAAGTACAGCAGAGATTACATGTCACTGTGACGGGTCGCCTGCTACTCAAGCAGTTGACACCAAACACATTTGGACTCCTGACTTGTGTGTCTGAGTCTTACTGCTTTGACCAAACATTCATCCCAAAGCACAGACACAGGTTCATAATGGTTGGAAAATGACGAACATTGTCGAAGCGCATCATAATTGCAGGGTATTTCCATCCCATTGTTACGTGAGTCATGTGGAGGTCATGAGCCCAGATTCTGACACGAAGCAGCAGTTAGGACTATGTAGGACAGAGGCGCTGCTGCACTACAATCTCCACTCTGGAAATGCACGGCTAGAATGACATAATGGCTCCCCAGACTGCACAAGGTACAAGCAGTGAGGTCCGAGTGATCAATGATGTAAACTTAATCGAAGATTTGTACCTTCCACCAACCGACCCACCCCGACTCCATAGCTTAGCCCGCTTGAAGACCTTAGTTATGGGTCTAATTTCTGATTAACAAAGTGTCTGTAATTCCTGCGTCAAGTCTTTCGGGTATCAAACTAAGGGCTTTTGCACATGCCTGACTGAAGTGGACCTTAGTGGCAAACATACAGTGAGATGTGGATAGCCTAACCTCAAGAAGTGCATCAAAAACAATACATAAGCGACGCGACCAGTTCTCAGTGCAGTAATGGCAGTGGTAGGACATCGTGAGCAGAGCTCAGTGCAGTAATGACAGTGGTGAGATATCGTGACCAGAGCTCAGTGCAGTAATGACAGTGGTAGGACGTGACCAGAGCTCAGTGCAGTAATGACAGTGGTGAGATGTCGTGACCAGAGCTCAGTGCAGTAATGACAGTGGTGAGATATCGTGACCAGAGCTCAGTGCAGTAATGACAGTGGTGAGATATCGTGACCAGAGCTCAGTGCAGTAATGACAGTGGTAGGACATCGTGACCAGAGCTCAGTGCAGTAATGACAGTGGTGGGACATCGTGACCAGAGCTCAGTGCAGTAATGACAGTGGTGGGACATCGTGGCCAGAGCTCAGTGCAGTAATGACAGTGGTGGGACATCGTGACCAGAACTCAGTGCAGTAATGGCAGTGGTAGGACAACGTGACCAGAGCTCAGTGCAGTAATGACAGTGGTGAGATATCGTGGCCAGAGCTCAGTGCAGTAATGACAGTGGTGGGACATCGTGACCAGAGCTCAGTGCAGTAATGACAGTGGTGGGACATCGTGGCCAGAGCTCAGTGCAGTAATGACAGTGGTAGGACATCGTGACCAGAGCTCAGTGCAGTAATGACAGTGGTGAGATATCGTGACCAGAGCTCAGTGCAGTAATGACAGTGGTGGGACACAGTGACCGAGTTGAGTGCAGTAATGGCAGTGGTGAGATATCGTGACCAGAGCTCAGTGCAGTAATGACAGTGGTGAGATATCGTGACCAGAGCTCAGTGCAGTAATGACAGTGGTGAGATATCGTGACCAGAGCTCAGTGCAGTAACGACAGTGGTGGGACACAGTGACCGAGTTGAGTGCAGTAATGGAAGTGGTGGGATATCGTGACCAGAACTCAGTGCAGTAACGAAATGGTGGGATATCGTGCAGCAATGACAGTGGCGGGACAACGTGACCAGTGTTCAGTGCACCAAGGCCGGCAGCAAATCGTGTTATTTCCAGACAAAGGAGGAAAAAATACAGATGTCGGCACTGCACAAGAAGAATGCTGCAGGGTTCAGAGAACACGAGACCGCCTGTGTCTACCCTCACCTCTGTACTCACTTTCTCTCACTCTTCTCTGTCACTCACTCCCTCGCTCGCTCGCTTATACTTTGTAGGGGGAGGGTGTGGGAGGGGACACAGCTGTGCATGTGGGCTCTTGAGGACTATCCCACTGTGTAACTTGAGGATGAACAGCATTTTGCTGCTTATAAACCCTCTTACAATGGTATTTGGGCTTGCCTGGTATCGAAACGAACAGACATTTTCAGAATGTAGACAGGTAGCAGTCCAATGGCAGCTTTTTTTCACGATGCAGTTTCAGAGAACGATGATTTGTTAGAAACGTGACCCCCCCCCCCCCACACACACACACACAAACAGTACGGTCCACGGTGTTATTAAGACCCCCGCTTGCCGCAGTGAGTTAGATGTCTACTGTTTACAGCAGACGATGGTATCGGTAATTATCTACAAGCCGAGTTTACGGCGACCTGAAACCATTATTAACGGTTTGTGTTGGACGCAATTCTGACGTCATATTCAACCTTTCATTTCAGATCAGTTGGCAGTTTGTTGAACGTTCTGCACTGTCGCTGGTACTGGCTCCGCTTCTTCATTTCGGATCCCCACGAATTCACCACGTTGATGACCCTCTAGGGAAGGCTGCCCTACCCTCCACCATTTATAGATCACAGGAACAAGAAACATACATCCTGTTCTTATTGATTTATGTGCGCAAACATGGAACTCTTGGTCTGCAACTTTCCGGTATCTGCCCTGCTGCTTCATCTCGCCTGTCAACAAATATCATGTTATTAGGCCGTATCACCCGCCATAACTATGAAGAACATTAGCGAAAGCCCTGCGGCCAGTCAATAATTCTTGTGCAAATATTTGTAAGTTTCTGATGAATACTGCTTTAACTGGGGCGCAGGGATGTTTGCAGTCTGTATATTTGCCTGCATTTTTTCATCCATCTCTTTGTTTTTACAGGCATATAACTGTCATATCTGGAGACATCTGCAAAGATCATTATGCCATCGTTGTCGTGCCAACGATGCTTCAGAGCTGGAAGATAACGACAATGTTTTCGCTGTTCAAGGCCTTTCTTGACGAGAAAAATGTGCGTCTCAGTTCGTCAAACTTGGCAGGTTCGGCGAACTATCTTAACGAGTTGAATATCCGTCCTAGTTCGTCGCACTTTGCACGTTCGGCAGACTTTAGTACTCACATTCATCTGGTCAAGAAAGACCTTTAATCTGCTCAAATCCCTCGCTGATGAATAGACAGAAAAATATTTACTGCTTCCTGACCTTATCGTGTGAAGGCCGCGAGGTGTCTGCGGCGCCGAAGTGACACTAACAGGTGCAAACTGTAGGCACACGACACCTATGCCATCAGACTAACCAAGTTTGATATCTGCTGATTGCAGCACTTCTATATCAACGGATCAGACCACCTTTCACTCCTACATAGCACTATCGATTCTTTCTCCCACACGAACACTTCTGTTCAGACGTCACTTACACGAGGCATTTTCACCTGGTGCGTACTTTAGCAGCAAGACTGACTGGATACACTTTAATTCACCGAGTAGCAACAACACCTGCTGCAGCGTATTGCACCATGAAGGGCCAAGACTACACACGTGCATGCACAAGCTCCAAGAAATAAAGGCTGGGGGGTTATTTGGGGGGGGGGGGCAGTCGTAGCTGTGTAGTCATCTCGTCATCTATTATCCCAACCCTGCATGAGCTCTGCGTGCGAGGTAAGACCATTAGTTTTATCTAAAAGTAGCTCTGGCTTCTACACACCATGCCAATGTCTTTGAGTCATAAGGCCAAAGGTATGTTATTTAGGTTGCTGCGCGTAGGGCATTACACGTGCTGATTTTTTCTGTTGCTGTTGTTGTAGTTAGTGATAATGCTATCTATTTGTTGTGTGCCAGAAAGACTCCATGCTGGTCCAGGATCGTGATGTCTTCAGAAGAAAAAAAATCGAAGACAATAAGTGCTTTCTGATGAAGAGACTTCTTACAGGGATGAAAAAGTCTGTTCCAGGGCAAGTGGGGACCAGATGTGAAGGTATGCGTATCATGTAGGCTTCTATCGGCGCTGCCACAGCATCTGGAAAGAGGGTGAGGTTTGAGGGAGAACAAAAATAGAAATGCCCCCCACACACACGCATAAACAGACACGCGCGCGCGCGCGCGCGCCTTCCCCAGATCAGAAAGCAGAAATAACAAAAATGGTTAACATTCAAAAAACATTGAAACCCACACAAAGGTCACTAAAAAAAATAAACGCACAAGGCTTCAAAAGCTGACTTTAAAAGTGCATTACAGCGTCATGGCTATCTAAGGTGCCCTACAGTAACGTTACTATCAAAAGTGCACATCGTAGTCATCGTTAGCAAATGTTACTTAACCAATTAACATTTCTTTTTTTTAATGAGGCAAGTCCTGTTCAGCGCTGTTCGTATTAAACTTCCCTTCGTATAAAACAGCCTGAACAGACCGGTAGACAACAAATTACAGCCTACATGTGGTCTAGCATGATTCAGAGTTGTCAGCTACACCCCAATCTTGTACACCCTTTTGAGTCTGTGGTTGATGGTTCAGGCACAAATTTTATTTTCCTTGTCATGCCATTTGAAATGTGGCTATCGTCACTAGGTCCGATATGCTACCATTTCTTCTACATCAGACGCTGGCTGAAACACAGAGGTCTGTGTCTGTGTCTGCCTCAGAATGGTGGAATCGCAAGTTTCTCTTACTTGCCTGAGGTGCTGTTGTCAAAATACGAAGGTTTCTTTCAAACTGTTTTTAGAATAAATTCCCAGTCTCTTGTGATTTTCTGCTGACTGGTCTATCAGACGGGAGACAAGTCTGATGGTTGTTAACGGCGCACAATTTTCTGACTTAAGGCGTGCACACACGCGGACCTCGATCCGTTCTAAAGCTGCACTCTCGCGCCGCACGTGCTTTCTTCTGTTATCAAAACCATCGACTGTAACTCCGTTCATGATACTGCCACTATTGCGGTGCAGGATATTGCCACTGTGGAGGCCTGTCGGTGGTTCTGCGACAATTAATTCCTTATCAATAATACATTCGCACATCCAGATACGACAGACTGTCAGACATGGGCGTCCACGCGCAGCAGTCGTTGGCGGTTGAAGTCGGAACGATGGTACAGCGTGGCTACAGCCACCATGCGTCACCATGACGACTCTTTTGATCTGACAATTTGATTGCCGCCTCGTCAGTTTCCTGCGGAGGGAAAAGCAAACTTGCTTGTCTCGTTACTACCGCTTCCTGATTTCTGGCACTGAGCGCATTAAGCCTGCTATTGATAGACATTGGCAACGCCGTTAGTTTCCCTACAGATTCCAACCCTTGCCTCCCGGAAAAAGTCTAACTTTCATATCCTGTCCTTTCCACTGAACATACGACAACGCCATGAACGCTACTCCGCATAGCAAGTCATACCTCCTTTCTAGACCTAAAGCAGATTGGAAGGTTTTATTTATATGAAATTACGTGAAATGGTCTATTTTCTAGGTACATATTTAGTGGTAAACATAAATCTATAAGCAGATAGGTTTTCATCGTATAGGTTCCCAACAGCATTTAAAAGACGTTTTATTCTTCTGCATCATAAGAAGACATTTTAGAAGCAGATTAATATTGAGATTAACAAAACTTTAGTCTCCTGTATTTCAGACTTAGATATTAAAACTCCTTTTTTTCTTTGACGAAAAGTAGAACTTTTGATGTTATTCATTTCTAAGCAAAAGTATCCATAGCACACTTGCAAGATTTTCATCATAACATTTTTAGCGCCATGTACTTCGAACATGTCGGTCTGGACATACATGGAAAGTTCATATGTAGATGAAAGATCAATCCGTTTTCTAGATTCGAACACATACTTTATTAGTTACACTTATTCATTCAAACGAAAAGGGATTTAACTTTCCATCCCAAATTAACGTCCCCGTACCATTTACAGCAGATGTGATCACCATGTGTTATAATGCTGTGGCTATGTAAGGGGTAATATAAAACACACACAAAAAAATTTCTGATCTGTGACCCGGTAATACGTACATCGTTACGGTTTATTTTACAGCACAAAGAATACTGCAAAGGGTTTGCCAAACAAGCCGGTGGGGGAAAATATATAAATAATGTTTTCTCTTTGGAATATAAACAGCACCGCTTCCAGTGACTCTTTTAATGGACAACTTTGCTTTTTTAATAAAGTCTTTCAACGCGCTTTATACTCAGCTTCAAATGATTGCTGTGCTAACCTAAGCAGCATATACTGTCTTTGTGCATTGTGCAACGAGTGACAATAATGTAGACCCATCGGTGGGCATGTTTCGAATCATTTCTTCTCACGAAATCTAGCAAATCAAATCCTTATTAGGGCGGAAAGAGCTACTTCGCCTACGCGAAACACAACAAAAGACAAATGGATTTCCTACAAGCTCGGCGCTGTCCACCCCACGCGTTGTTAGTGATCCATACATTTTTCTGAGCGACAGGACGTCTGCAAAACTCTTTTGCTCGCGGCGTGGGTTCCTGCATGGGTTGTGATTGACAGCTGATCATTTACTGGGCACGTGCGCAAAGTATTCAGAGCACGCAGCCAGAGATTTGCATGGAGTAAAAATATGGCGCCCGCAGAGTTTCCAGCTTCTGCCCAGTGATGGTCACGGCCAGGCCTGTATGCATGTAAACGGTACTAAATTTATACCGAATTGCGGGTTTTTTTCCTGTCTCTGAAACGCTGCGAACTTGGAATAAGTTATTCGCCCCTGGGACGACCGAGTAACTTGATTATTACTGAATAAAGAGGGAAAAATCGTCTATTCGGTTTTGGTGCATGGGAAATTCAAGAACTTATTCTAGAATATCAGCCTTGACAGGAATAAGTCAGCTATTCCGTTGTCTTGCATACGGGGCCAGATAGGAAAGCTTGGGCATCTGTTGAACTCTGTTCGTATTCCACACACACACACACAAGTACACGCAGACGTACGCGCGTACCCACACACATGCACGCACGCACGCACGCACGGACACACACACATGGTCGCGTGGACAGGCAGTCAAGATAGTAGGCCCACATATAGACTGAGGTTAGCACAGTAGCCATTTGAAACCGAGCATAAAGTGTGTTCAAAGCCTTTTTTTAAGCGCAGAGTTTAAAAAAGGCTCTGGAAGCGGTGCTGTTTATGTTCCAAAGAGCATATATTCGCATATTCCCCCCGGCTTGTGTTGCGAAATGCTTTGCAGTATTCTAAACGTGCTGTAAAATAAATCGTAGACATGTATTGATCGGTCACAATTTTTTTGGGGGGAGGGGGTTGAGGAAGGGGAGATTGAGGGTTCATTTTAATAAGTCGAAATAAAAATTCGTTTCTAGCTGTTTGTGTTTCGCGAACTATATAACATCCTGTTATTTGTTGTAAAAGGTGTAGAAAGGTGTTGTAACCATGTACAATGCGGTGTTATAACACAGAACAGTCTTGCCTTTTGTAACAGTAGTATTGTGGTGTAGCACCTAATATTGTGATGTGACATAGTAAGCCCACTTAGCGTTGTCTGTGCTGCGAGCTGCTAGAAGTGCACTACAGAAGGCCTTCACAACAGTTTTGTTCTCAAGAAAAGCCTACTGCGCCCGTACACTATTCCAGACACAGACCTGACACCACCAGGCCCCGCAGGCAGATATAGGATCAGAAGTACAGATGAACACTTCATTAGGATTTCAAGTGCCCGTCACAGTATGGAGAAAATGGAACAGGAATTCTCGCCTAACTACGAGAGTTGAATGGAGGAAGAACCGTGGCCTACGTTTCTGCCATAGAATAGCAGTATGATGATTTTGATTACCTCCCCTCTGTCTAGCTGTCTGGCTGGCTGGCTAGCTTCTTTAAGACCCGTTTAAATAAGTTCCACAAAAATAAAAACCATTCGTCTGGGAAAAGCTTCTCGGTGGAACATCCGATGGGGGTTAAAGTATTGGATTCTTAATCTGCTAGTCCCTGTCCTTGTACATCAATTAGGCAGTGAGATAAAGTTACCTTCTCCTGTCACATTCAACGCCGTGATTCTGAAAATCCCAGTCGGCAATTTACTCAGTTTTTTTTCCCCTCTCGACCTGTTATCGAATACCAGAGCGTCTTCAACCCTGACATCAGTTTTCGACTCCGGGGAGTCTAGGGATGTCGTGGTTGTCATAGTAACGGCTCCAGCAACATTTCAATCCCGTGTTTGCAGCTCGGCCTCTCCCTCTCCCCTCACAAAGCCAGAAAACATCCGTGACATCGAAACGAAACGAAACGAAATTTTATTCCAACGAGGCCAGGGCCCCTTCTGGAATGGGGAAGCTTACACAGCGTGAATAAGTACAGTGACAAAGTGGATAAAATTCTATACACAAACCAATATACCCGCATGGCAAACATTTTTTATGAGCTTATATGTTCCAAAAGCTTCTGGGCTTTGTACAGAAATACGGCAAAATTACAAACGACAGTTTTGTTACTAGCAGATAACAAAAGAGCAAGCTTAACCCTTGATGGGAATCTAGTGAATTTAACAGGTATAAGGTCTTTTCTCAGAGGTTCTAGAGTCGGGCAACACAGAACAAAATGCACCTCGTCTTCGACACAGCGCCATTGTTTGTTCAGAAGTCAAAAGTCCCTCTTGTTAGCGGCGATTGTTATACTGAGCACTTACATATGTAAATTTTAGTTTTAAAAAACCTTTTAGGCAGCAGCGTGGTAGGTGTTATGGAATACATCTTTGTGGCAAAAGGTTGCCATCTGACTGGAACTTGGGAGTTGCGAGATAGGAGACACGCTATTTCTTGTTCATGATGGCAGTTGTCTTGCTGACCCTGAAGCAGCATCGAAACGCTTATGCTATCTTAATTTCCTTTTTTTTTCGCATGGCAGTGGCTATTTAGACGGTCCCATGCAGATAGAATCCTGGGCTATTTGCACGGCTTACGTCGTTGTAAGAGGGGAACATTCCACAATAGAGCGGTTTAAACAAGCGCTTACAGTATTTTTTCAGCTTTATTCAGTAATAGTGAACAGTAAAGTGATGTCGCTGCTGCTCTTTGACCTCAGTAATCGGAGGAAAGACGTGGAGTGGGTGTTCGAGTTGTTCATCGTATATGTATACTTATGAATATGACACAACGATTTGACTTCAAACTTCTTGCTCAGGTTGTACAGGAGGAACATCCGCCACTGCCCCGCGCTATCGTATGGGATCCACACCAGAAACAGGACGTGGGAAAACATGCTATTGCAGGGCAGTGGCGGAGGTTTCTGCTTAGAAAACTTCATGTAAGGAAGTATGAAGAAGTTGCCAGCGAGTGGCGCCAAGCCGTAGAAATAAATTTACACGGCTCTTTAGAGTTATGACGTCAGCCGTGCAAACAGCCTCGGATTCTATCTGCACTGGACCGTGCAAATAGCCACTGCCTTTTCACAGTTGCGGCATAAATTAGGTATCCAATACTAAACTTGTCAAACATTCTCTTTGGAATATTTTACAGATTTCTCCAAGAACGTTTTCTGTGGCGATGTGATATATTCTTTGAGGAAAACGCGAAAAGCTGATAAAGAAAGCAAAAGCTAAACGGGGAAGAGCTGCAAGTTGGAATCAATGCAGGGACCACCGAGACCCGAGTGGATCCGCGGTGGCGTGTTATGTAAGCTGCAAGTTGTCAATACCCACTGCGTAAGGACGGCTGTTCCGATGTTTCGATAGCTGCAAACAGCTGTTCTTCGCCTCACCGTGACCACCTCATTCCGAACAGATGTATGCAGATGGCGCTTTACTGCTAATTTAGTGCGCTTTAGTGCTAATTCCTACTAGGCGGACGCACTTTCCATGCAAATATTAAATCAGTCCTGAACTGAACATCTTACAGAAGATGGCCTTGATACATAGCAGATAGCTTCTGCAGGTAGAGCTGGGGACGCGTGTGGTAAGGTTCCTGGTTCAAATTTCAGTGTGGTCAAGGATTATTTCCTGGAGTAAAAACATTGTGCAGATTCCATTCGGCAATCTCCCGAACCTTAAAAACTGCCTCTATACCCGCACTAGCCATTTTACTGCAGTTAACAGTCCGGTGAGTCTACCGGTGCATAGCTTAGAAATAGGACCCCATTCCCCATAGTGCGAAATCCCCGCGAGGGGGCAGCACTCTCCCTTTAAAACTGCCTTCTACCTACCGACCTTCTTACTGCAGCTATCGGTTTTGTCCATGGACTTAAAACACCATAGATGAGCTTCCGCCTGATGGATAAATATATATAAATATTTATTTAGAGAGAGAGAAGGTGGGTAGGAGATGGGGGGGGGGGAAGAAACAGAATCACGGCTTGAGAATCACGGTTTATTTGAAATCTATTCTGATCATTAAAAACGATGTGTCAAAGTTACACCCGACTCGCTCAAAACCGACAGACTATCAAGACTGGACACAACTTCTAAAATACAGCTGCTTTAAATGTTATGCAATTAAAGGATAAACGGTAGCCCAAATAAATAAGTGCAAGTTTCAAATTTTCGAAAGGAGGAAAATGTAAGAACCCAAGGGACTCTGACCAGTAATAAAATATATCAATGTTTCTTAATCGCACACTGCTCATATCTGTTAAAATGACAAACTTTAGATCTAGCCTATCTGAAAGAATTACAGTGAAATTCGTTTGGGTTCCTATTTGAGTTGAATCAATGTACATCAAAATAGCGGTAACCACAAGTTTTACAAAAGCATTTCCGTTTTACCACACTCATGTTATCAAAGCCCAATAATTAATTATTTAATAAACTTATCATAGTTAAAACTGATATGTTGTGAATTGTCCATAGTTTCATGCGGTGAAAACGATTTATAAAATTTCGCGCAGTTTGAAATTAAAGTTTTTAGACATACTAACCATCAACTCACGTTTTAAGCAAAAATGCAATCATCTGTTGACACTTCTTTGGAAGCATCCATTTACCTTTCAAATCATTAGTGACACTGATTTTGTGTTCTATTTACTAGAAAAGGAATCTCTATCGAGGACATAAAGACTGCTTGCCGATCTGAAGGATAGCTGTGTCGAACTGACTACCAAAGCATATAAATGAAACCTGTTTTCCCGTATGACATAATGGAAATCACTATCAAAACAGCACTAACACTTATGTGGTGGAAAATGTGAAGTGATGGATGAACTCAACATGCTTTTGGCGATTGAAAAGGAATTCATATTTTAAAATTTTATTTTCTCCTGCTTCGTATTCCATCTTAAGAGCTTTTCTGAGTGCAGAATCCCACTGTACAGCTTTCACCCAAGACATCAAAGCAGAATGAGACTGAAGCATACATTATTCATATACTATTTTCAACAAATAGTAGTTCAGACAATGAACTTCTTTATTAATCTCTTCACTTCTTGAACTTGGAATTGCAGATGCTGAACAGCAGGATAACATTTGTACCAAGAGTAGCAACGGCAACATGTTACAACATGCAGTGAACCAGAAATAACCGCCCTGCCATATATGCACACCCACTCTAAATAAACAAAACTTTCTTACTGTAATTTGACCCTACAGGCAGTAGGAGTACCAATTGCATCTAAATATCTGTCTAACATTTAGGGAAGCTTTTATTCAGTAAACATTAACTAGTTTGAAGAAACTAGCCTGCTACAGATGTACAGTTTCAATTTTCCCGATATATTCTGAAAGGCACAAACTCCCTGCACCAAGTCATACAACTAAAATGCATTAAATGAAACAACATGCCTGTCCACGAACACGTACACAGAAGGCCAATGCCAAGTTTCAATTTATGCAAATTTAGCCCCTCCACTCAAACCTCTCATGCACCAAATAAAAAAAAGAAAAACTCGTGCACGAAGATCACAATTAGTTGAAACCTTTGTAATAAGCAGATCTGCTGATTTCTAATACCCCTATCACACAGGCTTGACACCTGTACGCATGTGTAACTGCTACACTCTAAGTCATGATTGGGTCATTATAGCCAATGATTCCGAGTCCCTCAGTGTGTGCTGTGTGCAAGCTGGTGCAAACACATGGACACCTGATGGGCTGGCTTCTACATTAGCAGGATGGTCACAAAGACAGGACCTGGCTTCTATGCCAGCAGCAGAATTGTCATAAACACATCATACTGCTTCATTTAGCATGTACCTATCTTTCAATAAACATCCCCCCCCAAAAAAAAAAGTCAAGGTACAGACAGGTGTGGTAATGAAATACTAAACTAAATGTGAAATCTCTGCTGTTTCCCTTATGGAATAGATCAATTTTCAAATGAGGCAAAAAAAAACCCCCAACACACCAAAAGACATCACAAAACCTTTGCAAAATAAAATGCATCATCTTCTATTACAAGCAAATGTCATAACAAAGATAATTTCAAAAAGAGCTCACAATGTGTTTTTGAAAGTTTAGTCCTTGGATATGTTGTTTGGAATGGTGTTTTAGCTGACTATGAACTACAGAAATGCTGGTTTAATATAGTTAATATATTCCTATATGAGACTAAACAGCAAAAGACTCAACAAGGATTTCAGTTTACTCATCTCTACTTGAAAGGTTAAAGGCCAATTTCTCTTTGCTCACATTGTCTTTTCAGTGGAGTTAGGATCTGCTTATTTTTGATGTAGAAAAATAAAATGTCCCGCATATTGGCAACTATAACTGCATACAAATATGGGAAGAGATGTGTTCAGTAACACCTTTAACAAAATTCATTAGTACAAACAAATCAATGAGCTAGTTGATTTTCTGCTTGCAAATTTCTCTGTTGTCATGATGAGCAAACTTACTACAATCTGCCCTGTTGATAAAAACAAGCAACAAGAAAGTTTTAACCTTTTCTGATTCTGGTTTTATCCTATTTTAAACCCATGGGGATCTATACTGGCCCTAGATGGTTCTCCTCATTTGTCTTCTATTGTACAACAGGCAAAAGAAAAAAAAAGGAAAATTGCAGTATTTATTGGTTATCTTCTTTTTCATAATGACCGGTTGTTAAAAGGTAAAACAAGAAGATCCGACCTGGCGAAAGGGTAGATGCTGAAACGAGAATCTTGTAAGCAACACTGTTTACTAAGACTGTGAAGATATTAAGACAGCTATCGCAATAAAAGATCGGTGGTAAAATGGACAATAAACACAGTGATAACAGATGCCTGACAATACAGAACATTTTGTAGTTTTAAAGTTCCAACATTTTTGGCAAGGGATTCCCTACTGGCATGGTTTATCCTGTACACAGTTAAGCTGAGTGAACACATGCATACATGCACATGCATATACAGACAGAACAACTACAACTGGTTACTGCAACACACAAAAGTATATTGGCTACTTGAGTGGTTAAAACAACGCATCAGCAGATCATTTTCTGAAAAATTCATTTGCACGCAAGAGACTTAACAGTACTATCACGCCATCACCATTTCTTTTGCATCCCAGTTTCTATTTCCGAAAGCCTCTGAACCTGTTCACATAAGGCATGAGTCAGACCTTGAACATGTCCAATGATGCATGCTACTATGCCTCGCCCATGCTCACAAGCAAATCAGTTCTTGGATTAACAAACCAATAGCTGGAACGGACGGATTTACCTTTACAAGTGAAGAATTTTATTGATCACTTATAAAAGACACTTTCCTACTTTGCATTAAAGAAAACGAAAGAAAGCAGAGATGTAAAAATTTTATCTTTTTATTACCAAATAATAGCTTTCTGTCTCCTACGGGGAAGAATTCCATCTTTGATGTACCAAGAATAGTTGTCTGCTTCCCAGTCCTGACAAGTGAATGCACATACATGTATGCACAAACACACATCCATGCACACACACATATGCATGCACATTCACACATACATGCATGCACATACACACACATGCATGCATGCAAATGCAAACATAATTTCCAACTCCACAAGAATGACCCAGAAGTAAACTTTACAACACCAATGTTCAGTCCACAGCAAAATCAACTTAGTTACAAATAACCCATCACTAAAACACAATAAATCCTTGGTCATTCAGCAACATTTTCACTGCATGAGCCATCAAATGTGTAAATGCATTAAAACACGAATGACGAAAGGCAAATAGTTGCGACATCAGTGTTCACGTTCTGTCCCCTCACCATCAGCTGCCAGATTTCTATCCCATTCTATTGCTCCATGCAATAGCTCTTTCCAAAGCACAGGGTGGATATGCAGGAAGACTTAAATGAACCTTCTACAATGGCACTGATGACAAAGGGCTGTTAGTTAGCATGAGCACTACTCAATTAAAACCTTGCCAGTCACTCTCTTCCTCTTCATCTGCATCTATTCGCACACAGTGGATGCCATTTCTAAGTGAAGGTGTTCCCTTAAATTTGCCTAGAAAACAGAAAACAGAAAAACTTGTATGCAAGACACAAATATTCACATGCTCATGTTAAAGTGTACTTGAAGAAAAACAAACTAAAAAAAAATCATACGAGGGGCAACAAATGATCGGTGCAAATTAAAAAGAAAAAACCTCATGTTGTGATACAGATGGAGCCTGTGAGTGTCAAATACAAAATTTTTCGCAATCCATTTTAGTCAGGTAGGTGGCCATGTGTGTAGGCATACAAATATGAAGCAGTTAAACATTAAGGAAATAGTCTTAGAATGACAGAAAGATTGCACTGCCTCCAATTTCATTTATGGGTTGGTTTTTCCTTTAAGCTTTACAATTGTGGCATCTAAGAGAACGTAAAATTGGCCATGTCTCAAGTATTTAAGGACACAGACATAGCACCCATATAAGGCACACAAGTTAACTAACCAACAACAAACTGGAAGGCAGACTGCCTTGCCGAGCACAAACGTTTTAGAAGACAAAATCTTAGGTCACACACGCTTGAAACATCGCTCTCCCCTCTCTTCCTCTCACTCACACACGCAAGTAGGCCAGAGACAATGAATAAGATAAATAAGAACATAAGCACAAAAAAGTAATACAAACGCAACACAACATGGAAGGTAGACAAAATCCACTCACTAACAAGAGAAACTTAAGCATTAGAACACAAACTGTGATGAAGGAAAGCTGACTGTACAATTGTGAAACAGAACACAAACTGTGATGAAGGAAAGCTGACTCTACAATTGTGAAACAGAACACAAACTGTGATCAAGGAAAGCTGACTGTGCAATTGTGAAACAGAACACCAAATGTGATCAAGGAAAGCTGACTGTGC
>SMGT01012132.1:129101-151065 GCA_004794575.1 Lanistes nyassanus | reverse complement strand
CTGACTGTACAATTGTGAAACAGAACACAAACTGTGATCAAGGAAAGCTGACTGTGCAATTGTGAAACAGAACACCAGATGTGATCAAGGAAAGCTGAGTGTGCAATTGTGAAACAGAAAAACTGTGATCAAGGGAAGCTGACTGTGCAATTGTGAAACAGAACACAAACTGTGATCAAGGAAAGCTGACTGTACAATTGTGAAACAGAACACAAACTGTGATCAAGGAAAGCTGACTGTGCAATTGTGAAACAGAACACAAACTGTGATCAAGGGAAGCTGACTGTGCAATTGTGAAACAGAACACAAACTCACCAAGAACACGAGCATGAAATATCAGAAACATAACATTATCTGGCTGCTCCTTGCTTCGGACTGTCACCTTCTCTTTCATAAGTTTTTCTCTGTGAGCATTAAATTCAACCACCAGCTGATGCCCTTTTCCTGTACAGAGTAGAGTGGAAAAGATTTATCGCATTACAGCCTATTCTCTACCAAAATTTTCTATGTCTTTCAGTCGTTATTAACAACCAGCCTCTAAAAACAGCAGAATATGCATATTACTCCTTGTTAAATATGACTGCAATAATCAAAACAACAGTACAATGAGTAACCAAATAAATGATATTGATGTTTTTCATTGTTAATAAATAATAAATAAACTAAGCTGACAGCAACAACACTACCCTATGTGCACAAAAATGTTTAAACTTATAGCATACTCCATCAACTCACCATCTTCACAAGCAGCAATATTTTTGACCTTGACAAGTAGGTTTTCTAAAGGATCAAAGGTAACATCCAGTCCAAGATCATCTTTGATGCTGAATGCAACATCATACACATGATGAATCTGTAGAAAGCCAA
This sequence comes from Lanistes nyassanus, assembly GCA_004794575.1. Taxonomy (NCBI): domain Eukaryota; kingdom Metazoa; phylum Mollusca; class Gastropoda; order Architaenioglossa; family Ampullariidae; genus Lanistes; species Lanistes nyassanus. The sequence continues at coordinate 150,198 of SMGT01012132.1, read as the reverse complement.
GATGAACTTCTTGTATGCCATCTTCTCGACACACTACATTGATCTCTGCATCATGGGCTGCAACATCCTCCGTCTTGAAATGTACATGTCCATCGCCATTGCCTGTTCAACAAAAGCCCTGTTTGTGCTCTTTTACTTGTGAGAACATAGTAGACGTACCAAAAAAAGCGCTAATCAATAAAAACAGCAGGGGAACAACAAAGAAAGCCCTATAGTATTATTATAGTCCTACACCTGATTACACTTCAAAGGGCTGAGAAAATAAACTAAGATGAACAGAAATGCTGGTTTATGCTACTGTTACCAAAATACCCAGTGAGCTGTAGAAACTGATGATGCTGTCTTGAAAACTGGGACAAAAAAGATTACGAGACAGCTACATTAATCATTTATCTAATGCTACAAATACAAACCTGATTCTCGTCTTCATCTTTGCAGACTCAACTTTCTTCAATAAGTACTTAAGCTTCACTATTTCTGTTTTGAAGGATGGTAAATGAGTACATATATGTAAATGGGGACCAAATTAACAGCCATTACTAACAATCAGGTTGTTTAAGCGACGAAGCTGCAGAGACCTAATACAGCAATTGGCGTCCATGCTACCAACTAGAACAAATCAATACTGTCAGCTAGCCAACTAAATGATGCAAATCACTGATGATTTGGCCTTTGAGTGCAATGCAATCCTCATTTTCACAACTTTCCTCCACTAAACAAAATTTAAATTAGTTAAATTCTAAACAAAATCAGCAGGTTTTATCCTGAGAAATGATAAAAGTAAATTATCAAGAGATAGATGTAAATCAAAATGGGTAGCACTGTAATCTTTATCCTACCTTCATTTGTAGATGAAGTTTCCTTTGGCTTTGGACAATCCATGAAAGCTGCTCCCTGAGTCTTAGTATATGGCGTTTGTCACTTAAGCCAAGAAGCTTAATAAGACTTCCCAGCGCCTAGCGTTTACACAGCCGGTCCTGTTACGACGACTGGTTAAGCCTAGATCCTTAGCCAGTAGCTGTTATCAGCAGCTCGTACTATCGTGGATCGAGGAAAAAACAAACGACACTGTGGTTCGCATCAATGACGTCAATCACAAGCGAGTTTTACTTGAGATCTCTTGTATAAATATTAAAAGGGAAGATTAATTTTCAGCGTATCCTGATCTATCACTTAATCACGGTGTGCGCTTAGTTGTTTTACTTCACTACTTAATGACAAATGAAAAGCAAAAAAAAAAAAAAGTGCACACTAGCATCAAAACAACCCAGAAGTAAAATAAGAAGAATATGTGCAAACAAACCACACGAAATGCAAATGTCGACTACACAAGTACATGGATACCCACGCGACACAGCGGGACTAACCCAAACAACTAAACAAGTGTCACTGAAATGACGTCCTCGCTCAAAGAAAAAAAAACCCTCCACCTGAGTATAATCCATTCAGGGCATCTCCAGCGTTTAAAGTTTCATTAAACGTCTACTAGCCTAGTGGGTTTGTTTATAGGATCCGTTCTCTACATTCCAAACAAACTCACCTATAAAAGTTCATTTACCGCCTTACGCATCACTCGTGGCTCATCAAGTCGCGAGGCGTCTAGCTTTCTCAGCAGAGACGAGAAAGGCTGTAGCTCAGGGAAGGTAACTCTCAAAGACGAGCAAAACTACTAGAACACGGTTCTCCTAACGCTGAACGGTGAATGTGTGTAGCTTATGTGGAACTTGTGAGTTGTGACAGCCACAAACTGCTTGAAAAGCAGTTGGGGGGTTTTTTTTACAAAGAGGTATATTTGAAGCTTCAGATCTGACTAGATTAGACGAATTCTTAAAATGGCAATATTATCTGGCACCCCTAGGCCCTAGCCTACCTCAAAAGGCGGTCAGCATCGCTTGAGTTGAGAAAGCGCGAAGCTGACGGCAAAGCTAAAGAACGTTGTTCGCAGACGACAGCGATATGAATTTGATTGCCGATCGCCTAAAGCCCGACAATTTCATTACTTTTACAGAAATGAACTAGGTTTCTCATAATGGTTTTGTCCAGTCAGACATCGGTCTTCTTAAAATATCGCTTTCTGAATGGGCCTCGGAGGGTCATCTGCAATGTCAAACAGAAAAATAATCCCAATTTTAGAATTCAGAGTTGTTGATCAAAAACTATTGGTTCAGTTAACGTTAAAAGTTTTTCATTGCTTAAAATTGTTGTTTAGTATTTTATTTTAGAAGTCAAAACTAATCAAGGATGATAACTCTGCATTTGCAGACGCTTTTTTAAAAAACTTTAAAATAGGAATTCTTGTTTGCCTGCTGTTTGTTTTCCTAATAACTTTATATCTGCATAAGTGAATTTTTTTCAGCCCTGTCACTTGTGTGAATCTTTTTTCATTATTATCTGTTACTTTTAATCCATTTACTCCACAGCAGAAATGTAAAAATAACTGCAGAGTGTGTACATGAATAACTTGAAAGTTTTCCCACCGCTACTGCTTAGTGCTATAGTAGTCATATACAAGAATCATTGCAGTTGATGACAGAGGTAGTGCACATTAACAAGTTGCTAGCGCTGTTCAACTGGTCGTGAGATTATGGACTCTGATTTTGGTCTGCTACCCCTTTGCTTGGCTCGCTGCAGTGACTTCGTCTGCTTGCACCACCTTTTCTCAGAGAATCTTTCAGTCATGCTCCTGTTTTGCAGGTTGCTGTTTGTCCCTTTTCTGCTATCCTGCAAAGTCACCAGAAGGTTGCTATGTATCCCTTATAGCTGTTTTGCTGCAAAGTCACCAGAAGGTTGCTATTTATCCCTTATTTGTTTTGCTGCAAAGTCACCAGAAGGTTACTATTTGTCCCTTTTCTGCTTTGCTGCAAAAAGGTGTCAGCATTTTGTGATTTTTCCCTTACCTGCTCTGCTGCACTGTTTTGTATCGGGGAGAATTAAACTTTTGTGTTGTTTTCATTCATGTGTATATGTTGAGGCACAGGCTTGGTTCATTGTTCACTTGTAGAAAAGCAGTTTCTTTTGTAAAGGTAAACAAGGTTAACAAAGTAAATAAAAAAAAAAGATTAAATCTTTGTATGGATAAAAGTGACTGAATTCTAAAAACTTTCAGTTCTGAAGCATTAACAAAATTTATTCAATGAAAATATACAAAACTGTGTAAAACCAAGCTCACAAGCAATATTAACAAATTTGTATATACAGTCTACCCATCACATAGCAGTTCTCCAGTTTTTGCTGACAACTTCGTTTTCATTAGACAAGCTAAAATGATATATGTACTGCAGAATGAAACATAATCCAAAAACAAATTCAGACGAATATTTAGCTGACCACATCCTGCATACAGTCAATAGTATTCTGACCAGTACCTGCTCAGTCATTTGTATGCTGACCAGTACCTGCGCAATCTTATAAGACTGCTGACCAGGATCTGCATGCAATCTAAATCTGACATCAAGTTATTTAGGTGTAATTTTATACCCATTGTAAACTGCTGTTGTATTAATCCGTTCTTTAATATTTTAAAGTGTTAATATCAGTTTGTAATCTGGCAAACCTTGCATATAGAACTTGCTTTTTCTCCTTCAGAAAAAAGGTGACACTATTTTTCAGGAGATGAAGGAATATATTAACCAGTCGCTTATCAAACTGGTGAAATGACTGAAAAAGAAGCGCTGTCACAATAGAAAAATTCCAAGTAGGCAACACGTGATGCAATTAAACGCTACAGTGCAGTCATGTTTGCTCTCAGGAAATGCTGATAGGATGCTAAAGATGTGTGCACGTCTTTTGTTGCTTTTAAACTCTACAAGCACATGATCTCTTTTGAGGATTATTGGGTGGTTTGATATACAACTGTAACTGCACAAAGAAAACACCCAGAAGCTAAAGGCTGTCATGAACTTTACTCTGGTGAAGAGTGCATTATTAATCCTAAATACTTAGTCTTTCTGCATAGAATACAGCCACCAAACATCTAACACATCTTTGAGACCTCCCTCTAATTTTTATTGGATAGATACAAATGTGGCTTTTATTCATTCATCATAAAAGAGAACAAGTCCTTTCTTGTCTGGATATTAAAAGCATCCGACAGTACTTCCTGTTTCAACACGTGCAGAATGGAAAGCGTCAAGGTGAAGAGCAAACCAATATGGCAACCACTAAATCACTATACACAGGATAAGACTCAAGTGGCCCAGATAAAAGATGCCCCAACCCAATCCCACATTCCCCCACCCCACCCCACCCAAAAATGTGAAACGTCTTCCTAACATTTTTCTGTTTCATGATCACTGTACACAAGCTAATATATTCTCACATGAAAACAAAAATTCCAAAATGCCATGGCATGGTTCAACAATGTATACACTGTATTAAATGTAAAACCACAGCAAAGTGACTTTTCAGAGAAGTATTTTTTTTAATTTGCATTGTAACGGGCCAAAATCACAGGTGTGGGATATTCTTTGTGATGTTAGGAATAGCCCTAGTTTTCTTCAAAACTTCAATCTCGTGACTGCAAGATCTTTACTTTCTCTTTTTAGCAGCACATCAATGGTAAAGTGACATACTACTGCGGTGCAAATTTGTTATTTATAAACAAATATAGCTGGAACGGAAGCATGTTTGGGCTGCCATTTCATTTCTAGATATTACATTTATTAACACGCTATACATTAAGACCACTGCTTTTTCCTGTTTAACTTAAGACAATCTTCACTGCCATATGAAATCACACAATTCTGACCAGTTCACTTCAATATCCATAAGTTTTGAGACAACAAAGAAACAAAATGCAAAATCCAGTCTTAAACATGTCATGGAAACCCGAAACTAAGCAAACATATTTGACAGAAAGACTTTTATTATGTAAAATGAAGCAATAAAAGTGCATGCTTCACAGAATATTTTAAGACCTTATAAAAGATTATATATCAAAATGGTTCTTCAAACAAAAACGGAGCATACACTAAATTAAAAGCTACATAATTACAGGGATTGCAGTGGGTAGGGGGGAAGGGGGCTTGCAGCTTGAGGCTTAATTATCAGCTACGGAAATGATGTGTCAGGTCTGTACTGTTGAGGTAAAAGCATGGGCGTCATGGGCGTGACACAATCACATCTTCAAACAATGACATAATCACAGGTGTATCTTTAACACTTTAATATCACAATATAGTACCCTGCTACAAAAAACAGTTAACAACTACTTTTATAGATTTTCTTTAGCAGACCCCAACAAAATATTCTTGACTGATCAGATGCCCAACAACATGCATACATTTAGTGAACACCCTGCCATAAAGAACAACATATAGACCTTTTTTACAAAAAAAAGCCAACGATGCTTTTCTTAAATATCTTCAAGAAACTTCCTTACCATTAAATAACACGTTACACTAATCTCATCAGACATCTTGTGTGCATCAAACATCAATGGATGTCCTGCCATAAGAAAGGTTTGGAGAAAAGAAACTAGACTAAAAAAGAATTCTATGCCCCAGATGCAAATAGTATTTATATTACTTAAGGCAAGCTTCTTCTCCAAACAAGATCCTAGCCAGTGTTCCCTCTATCCTAGCCAATGCTCCCTGTAAGCTGCATGTCTGCCCATTTCATGTTGAAAACTTGCATGCACTTTCAAACTGCATGCAGAAAACTTGCATATCATTTCAAACTTTCACAAAATAAGCAACAGTAAATACACTATTTGATTAAATATTTTTTGGTGTTGCATTAGGATGTTTTGACCGATTGCTGAAATGAAGTATATATTGTAAAAAGCAAGGTGTTTTACAAAGAACAGCATCAATGCATTGGACATCCGCTCAGCAGTGAAAAAATTAGAGGGAACATTTTTAACACAAGTATTTGAATTTGCACAAATGCATTTGTTTTGCTATCAGCTTTTTGACTGACATGTTCTTCAAACTGTCTCGTAAACTGAGTGATATTAAAATTCTCTCTCTCTCTCTCTCCTGCACTCACAAACAATGTAACTAAACAAAGTATATTCGATCATTAAGCTTAACAAAGAAGTATAATCCAAGTCTCTATCGTTTATACGTTTACATGGTATCTCCTCCTCAAATATTTCCTCCCAGATCTACTGCTCCAGTTCACCACACTATGCTACATAATTCATCTAATTTGATACATGTATTTTAATGGTAGCCAGATGCATAATATATGAGACAGATCATGTGTTGCATAAACACAGACTTAAGGGGAATAATACTGTTTCCTCATAACACATTAACAAATAACAGCTTGATGACAAAAATGCACCTCACAGTAGTGAACTCTTAACAGCTATTCCAAAACTTAATGCACTTTACTTGCAATGAAAAATTCAAATTAAAAACTAAATAAATATAAAATAAAAAATTATTAATCTAATACTGCATGATTTAAAACATGTAATTCTATTATGTGGTTATCCATAATACTTTGATGGCGACAGAATACAAAGCAAACAGTACTAAAATGTGCAAAATGACTCATAGCTCAAACTGTAGCATCTTTTAGAGACCAGTATTGCCTTCTCTTGTGCCTTTGCAACTGAGTTTTTTTATAAAAACAACTTGAATAGACTCCCCAAAATCCAAGTTTCTGTTGCCTACAACTACACTCCTACATAACATGCTAAAGGTCAATATCAAACAAGATATGTAGGATATGAAAACTTAATCACAGCTGTTGCAAACAGTAGTTCGTAATAACCCTTATCATGCTCATTCTATGACTTTGCCTCTTCAATCATAGACAAAATTTCATCTCGCGTCATATGTTTACCATGAGACTTGACATGGCTACGCATGTTGTCCATGCGTGTTCCTCGTTTGCCACAAAATCTACAGGCAAAAACTCTGTTGGGCGCATGCACTGTACGAAAGTGTTTGGACAAATCTCCCCGCTTGAAAAATGCACTGCCACATACCTGACATGCAAAGCTCTTTTCAGAAACGTGGCTGCGCTTATGTGCGCTGCACTGGGACTGCGAGTAAAAGCCTTTATTACAGATGTCACAGATGAAGGCCATGCTGCGCGTCTCATGAGCATGTGTTTCATAGTGTGTCTTCAACTCCTCCGAAGATGTGAATCCCAGTTTACAGCTTTCACAAAAGCAGGAAATTCGGTGGAAGACAGTGTAGTGGGTGCGTAAAGTCTTCCACATGTCAAATGTCTTGTGACACAGAGGGCAGTTCCCATGACTGGGTACTGCAGGGCTGCCATGCTGCTGCATGCAGTGCTGAGTAAGCATGGAGTAGGTAACAAATGCAAGACTGCAGTCAAAGCATGTGAACTCTGCTTTTTCAGATGAAGGGTGTTCACTGCCTTCCTGTTTGGCATCATCGCTAACAACATCCTGTCTTTCTATATCATACCCTGGTTCTCCACTGCTCCCAGTTTTTAGAGTGTGTGTTGCATGTATGAGATTAATGTGCTCTGATAAAGCCTGCTTTGAAGAAAACAGCACATCACAGATATCACACTTCATCATCCGATTGTTATAACCAAAAAGCTCCTCTACCACCTGTGATATTCTCTTGCCAGGCACTGCTGATCCAGCTCCCAGAGATCTGCTGTTAGCACTGAAGGCAGCTCCTGCCTCCATCATTCCCCCTGCTGCCGACCTTCCCATCATGTTGACAAAGGAGGTTATAGCAGTCAGTGACCCCTGCCCAGAAGCAAGAGCTGGCAGCATGGCCCGCCCCACCAGTCCGTCTGCAGTCACTGCAGATGGAAGAGGGAAACCACAAGGACTGTGCATCAAGTGCAGGTGAAGCTGGAGAGCTTCAGGTGTAAGGCTGTCCACCTGGCAGATGCGGCATGTCCTCTGAAATGCAATCTGATGAGCACGAAGATGGGCTGTAAGCGCTCTCCTTCCGTGAAGTACCTCACCACACACACAGCAGTCACAACGCTCCTGCAACACTGGCAGCACTGGTGCAGGATACTTTACTTGCATCTGCCAATACAGCACATCAACATGTGTCAGTGGGCACAACATACATCATGTGTCATCTGCTACAACCAATTTTAATTGCTCTGTGTGCAAACAGCGGCATGCATTAGTGTGTGCAAGAATGCATTTGTATGCGTATGTGTTTTACAAAATAGAAGCATTAAGCTATCTAAACAATTTTCCTTCATCCTTCTTTGCAGTTCCTCTGGATATTTCATTATTTGTAATTTTGCAAAGCTATCTCTTTTTAAAATGTGGTAAATTCTTTTCAATTACTGGCATAAAAGTTCAAAGCAAATGGTAATCAGTTTTGAAATGTTAAATCCACAGAGAACGAAATGTAAGCAAACATATGATCTAACGAAAGTTTTTCTAGATGAATCAGTTTAAGATGTCAAAAAGAAAGTTGTCAGGACTCTACAGCAATATTTGATGCCTCACATCTTTGAAAACTTTGTCCACATTCTCCTGGTCTGAGGTGGAAGTCTGACCCATGAGGACGTGATGTTTGCTGTTGGGTTGACAGGACATAAAACAGTCTTCATCACAGAAATCTTCATCGCTGTTATCATCTTCAATGACAATTGGTTCTGGCTGTCGTTCTGGAGGAGATACCATTCAAAACTATTATTAAAAGATAGCTTATTAAGGATTTAGTTCAATATTACTCTTTAGAGATTGGTTCATCGTGTTTATTATTACCACTCCCCTTGCAACCTGCTCTTTCAAGACAAAACTGTATCACAGTGTATCATTTTGGGTGTTTTTGGAGTAGTCAGTACTGTATTTCAAGGAAGCCACTGAGGTTGTCAAAATGCCTCTACTACCCCAGTATACTTATGCAAAATTACCATGTGCAGAAATCTGATATGTTGGATCCACAAATAGGAACAGTTAACAACCTGAACAAGAGGTCAGGTTGGTACGATAACTTATTAGGTTGCTAGAATCTCCAATCTGTTCCAACAAAATATAAGCATTGCATACTGCAAAGAATATGAACTAAAACAGACATGCATTCAAAAATATGCTGCCATTGTGATTTATTGGTGGTTAGGGTAAAGAGATGTGGAGAGATGGATATATTTATTTTGTAGCCGCATGCCTGTGGCAAAGACAATACTCAGTAAATGTTAATAATTTGTTTTGAAACTGAAGTACAGTAACTTCCATTTAATCAGGTCATTGTTCAATTTGGTGCTGCAACTCATTTAATGAATTTGGAACAGGCTTTAAATAATTTTTTATGCAAACCTTCAGTCAACTAGGACAGCCCTTGAATCAGGTGAAAAAATTTCCCATCGCTATGTGTTCTATTAATGAGAAATCATCTGGGCATCTCATTTAATGGCAAGGACTCAAAACTGAAAGTGGAATGATCAGTTTCTGTGGCAACTCAATCCTGATTGAAATATACTGTAATTCGTAACAGACATTTGCCTTACCCTTCTTTAGTGTCATTGATGCATCGAAACCCTTGAGATTATGTGTCCAGTGACTGTGTTTTCCAGAAGTAAGAATAACCCTTTTATCACTCAGTTCTTCAAGACGATCTCTATCAGCTTCACGGGTGTGATCACTGTTTACATCTAACTCAGGTAACTGGGTTGCACATGATGAGCTAATGTTATTCATGCAGTTAGTTTCTGTTTCATGTATTTCGAATTCTCTTGTGTTGGAAATGGGCGAAGAACGAACATGTGAGTCCAAGTCTGCTCTGGTATTCTTCTTCGCTAAATGTAAATGGGCTTTCTGTTTCTGTGAAGTGACCGAGGTTTTTGTGTTCGAAAAAGTGTCTTTATTATTCGCATTTGACTTAAACGATGTGGTGTATGCTTCTGATGTATCTTCCTGATGAACTGGATTTTCTCCTTTCACTTCTTTCTTTATTTTGACTGATCGATCAAACCCATTATTGTCAGGCGAACGTCGTTTTTTGGCACCTAACGAACCGTCTGGAGCTTTCTCTGAAGGATGTTTTTGTTCTGCAAAATCATCTATCACTTCTTCTGCTCGCTGTGCAATCTCATTGAGTCGAATAGAGAAAGTTACGCTCTTATTAATGGTCAGTGTCAGTGTTCCTTCTAACGCGACGCTGGTCACTCGCTCGTGTTCACTCCCGTCATAGTCATACAGCTCAAGCACCCCGTCATAGAAGGAGCGGCGCAGAGCTTTCTCTACAACGCTTTTGCAACTCTGAAAACGTCCCATGTTGCTCAGCTTGACGAAATATCAATCCGGAAAACTATCAGTCCGCGCAAAATAAATGACGATGCAGATGACCCCCCAGTAATCTCCAAAATGTACACAGCCCTCCACCATCTTGCATAAATTTGCTAATGGAGTGCTCTCCCTTGAACCGCGATCGCGAGTAGATCTGCACGTTTTTGTTACCGCTTCCAAGTTTCCCCATCATGGCATTTTCCCGAGGCCCTGGAGAGGCATTCAACGGCCCTGGCTGGCACGACGCACCCGAGCAGGGCGACAGCAAAGCGATAAGCTGTGCGGGGCACAGTGTGACAGTGGTTACGTCCCTTGGAAAGAAATTGAAACAGCTGAGCCGTATGAGAACTGGGTGAGTAAAAAGTAGGAAAGAAGTAAAAAAAAAAAAAAAATTGTGGACGCTTTTCTGCAAAGCTACACAGACTGAAACAGCTGGGGAGTTGCATGCAGAAACATTGATAGGGCAAGTGCGCGCGCTGTCTTGTGATGGAGGGCTTCGTTTGCAAGTAACTATCCAAGAAAGATGATGGACAGAAAGACATCATCCTATAGATCAGGGAGAGATTAATTGACGGACGGACTGTACGTACACCATATACAGTCAAAGCATGTACGTTTGGGAGACGATGGATGCACAAGGCTCAAGGATATGGAGGTCTAAAGCAATTCTACAATAACTGACGTAACAGAGGCTTTTTCACTGTCAGCAACTTAATTTCTGAGACACTCCTTTGGTTATCCTTAGAGATTTAGCCTTTTAGAGGAAGGCTTGTACTGCATTAAGAATGAGCTTGATAAGCTTGGTTCTATTTTTGGTTGGCAGTGATGCGAGAAACGAATTTAAAACTGACGTAACACGCAAACCAAGCTTGTGTCTGACTTTGGTGCATAAACTCGGTGGGACTACTGAGACGGACTGCAGTTCAGCAGTAAATGGACTAATGACAGCCACCACCAGTGCTGAGGCAGAAATCTTTTCGAAGAAATCGAAAGAGCGGATGTCTGGAATCCTCTTTGGCATACCAGTCTGCCACGTACTATATCAAGTTCATTTCGAGTGTTGGCAGAACTGATAAACTTATTTCAATGTTTGGACATGCCCTAGCAGCCGCATGAGCAAACTCTTGTGCTGTGGTCAATGCCACTTAATTGCTTCTAAAGGATTCGCCTCCACACTGCATGTTTCACTGTCCTGCCCACCCCATCAACTGGGCTTTTTCTGTGTGGTGTGCAAAAGAAACTTCAGGCAGTTTCAAGCTTTTTCTGTGAGGTGTGCAAAAGAAACTCCAGTCAGTTTCAAGTAGATATTTCTGCATCAAACTTGGCTTCAGAATTACTGACAGACCAAACCGAATTAAAGTGGCTTCCTGCACCATCCGAAAACCTGCAGGTTATGAATGACAATGCCGGTAGATGCAGCATGTTACATAATTCCTCTGTTAAATGCTGCAACCGCATACCTTTCATGCTTGAACTTATTGCAAACAACCACGTATGACTTCTGCTTGGGCTCATTCTGAGAATGGCTGTAAACAGGGTACCACCATGCATATTGCAGTGAACGGACATAATCTCGTCTCGTTGCTCTTCCGAACAAAAAATTCAAAGAAAAATATTACACCTGATTACTTGTGCATGGAAATTGATCATCGACATCTCCAGCCCATTCCTCCATCAGGCAAATGATTTAACAAAATAATCTGGTTTTTCAAACTTGCTGTAAAATATGTTGAGGCTGACATCAGGAGCCAGGTGGGGTGAGTGGAAATATAGCCCACCTTGTCCTTATACCTAAGCTTAGCTTTCCTGATGGAAGCCCAGTCTATGTAACACTCTGGAACGTTTGCCCTAGCAACCAAAAGTGTAAGGACATTACTAAAAGCAAACTGGAAGGGTTAAAAACTGAAAAAAATACCAGTTATGTTCTTGATATTAATTTTTCGCCTAATGAAAGAATTAAACAAGTTTGACTCAAAAAGTTCTTAACGTTTAACAAAAAATATAATTTATAGCATTCAATTTTTTAACGTCTTGAGATAACCTTTGGTTACCCAACCGAATAAGAAAACTTTGTGAACTTGAAGAAATAAAAGAACACAACTATGCAAAACAAAACAACAAGCAACAACATTTGTGATACCGGTTGGAAAAAAAAATAAGTGAACAAGAAGTATATAATTGTAAGTCTGAAAACCCACCCCCAGAACAGTCAAGTCACACAATATCTCTCCAGCCTTGGCCCTTTAAATAGAATAAAATGGCACTCACTTGCAGATTGTTTTATACAATAAGAAAGCTGTCCGCATACATTGCAAATCAGTCACAAAACCACGATCACACATATTTTTCTAGAGTTTAATATCTGGAATAAACTTTTCAACATCACAGTATAAGGCGACAGTTTCAAAGCACAGTCCAAAAAAGAATGATGATAGCGAAGATAATGTGCTGCAGTCGTTCTGACGTCACATAAATCGTTACTGAATGTCGTAGTTGAAGGTCACTTCATCTTTTGAATCGAAACAATCGGTGCGTCGGTTTCAGCTGCTATGATGACGATGGACAGGGGAGGAGGGGGCGGGGACTCGAGAGAGCCAGAAATGACAAAACAAAACAGCGAGAACGGGCATTGCAAGGGAAGAGGTAGGGCAGAAGTAGGTATATAAGAATGTTTGCACAAATTAGAGGCGATTGTCAGAGGCAGGGTGAGTTAAGGCACGTGTTCCCCAGCCCCCGATGGAGAGCCGACAATTCTAAATCATTGGTCGTCATTAGTTCTTACTGTCCGCGTATGATCCAGAAGACCGGCATTTATTTATACACGCCACCCCTGTTCCATCTATTCTGACCCCTCCCTCTTCTCTCTCCTTGTTTGTCTGTCTTTCTCTCTCTCTCTCGCACGCGCACCCAATCACGCAGGCCCACACGGCCAAAAACCAAACCTAGATGAACACCAGCAAAATCTGTGCCGACAGTAGACGCAAGGTCACACACACACGCGCACACCACACACACACTCACGCATGCACGCAGATAGTACTGTTCAAAGCTGGGTTGGGTTGCATAAGCGTTCGTAACTGAAAGTCCTGTCATAAAAGCGGTCGTTAAGCCCGTTCGCCCTTTACGCGAAACTTTACGAGCGGACAGGCGATAAGAACGCCCACACAACCGGGCGAGAAACCTGGCGCCAGGCTGCGTGTTGACAGACGTTCCGTAAAACAGTTACTGGTGCAAATCAGCGTCTCACGCCGCTTACCTTCGCTAATTCCACGAAAATCCCGGAGCTTGCACCCGTCTCACGCATTTGAAGCGGCAGCGCACATCACTTCCTGTCTGTCGCTCAGTATTTGCTTTTGTGCGTTAACAGTTTCGACCTTGTCTAAGTCATCTAGGAACACGTTTAAACATTTTAACGGTATGTAACATTCTCCCACATCCACGACGCTTTGTGTACAGACGTTATTTTGTCATGCTATGTACAAAACTGTTACAAAACATTTTTATGACGTTACAGAGAAATGCCTCAGTCAACCAACTAACCGCCTTGTGGACAATGAGAATACTTGAGTCAATGGGAAACAGTAATGACACAAATGTAGACCTTTAAATTAAAAAAAAAAGGTGGGGGGGGCCTGGGTTTCACCGTCACATTTTCGTCGCTAGGGATCACACTTACCTATCGTTACACTTACAGTTGATTAACACGACTTGATTAACACGAATTGATTCGCCCTAATATTATACACACGAAATTACATTCTTAGACAACTTCGCGTTATCCTTGACAGTTACTGAGCCGTCATGCATTACACCTGACGTTACACATTCCAGCTGTCTATTTACCTTGAGAGCTCTGCTTTGTTTTAGCATTAAACTTGGCGTCACGCTCAAGTTGTCCTAGCAGTTAAATTCACTTGACTTCTCCCTAATACCTGTAACATATATAACTTTTGGCATCACACTCTCCGAGACCTTCTTCTATTTAGTTATTACCATTATTAAATGTTACGCATCTCAAATTGCTGTAATATTACAATTGGAATTGCCATGCGAATACTTTATCGTGAACTTGACCGCCCATTGGGACCTGGCAGTGCTAGAAATATGCAGATTATCAGCAAAAGGACAACGAGAGGTCCTACCCGTTTACACCGGAAAAGTTCCTATAAACAAAGATAATTTTTTACATTTACAATAAACGCCACATGTATTTTAAAAAGTGCTTATATATTTTATTGTATTCTGAAATTGCATAATTTCTCTGATCAGAGCAACTGCCTGCATATTCTGCGTGGCTTGCAAGATTTCTATGCACACAAGATTAATCCATTGCGTCTCACTAAGACTGCTAGTAAGGAGATCTTTCTTTGTTGTCTCATACCGGCATTCCTGTTTCTGCACAGTCTGCCTGCACCTGAAGAACGGCTAGCTTCCACTTGTTCTCTGGCTCACATATGGTTGAATTTTGTTGCATAGGAAAACGTTCTTTGTCATAACACTGTTACGGGCATTTTTAAATAACCTCATTTTAAGCAAAGTACACAAATCATATCAGTGACAAATAAAACCACAACCAGGGTAATGTTTACATTGGTACGGAAAATCTGCATCGTTTGAAAGACGCTTCCCAACACATTCCCGGTTGTCACAAACGCCACTGCTGTCATTAAAATCATCTGAGTTTTCGTGTTCACCATGACAACCAAAGCTGTCGACTTCTCTCCTTGTATTTTGCTGCTGGGCGATGCTCTCGTTCCAACATTCCGTTTGTCACCTGTACAAAATATACAGTTAAGAAAATAATAGGACCTTGTGATCCTGTCTTCTGCAGGAGCTGCGGCGCCCCTGCTGAGAAAAGAGCAGTCTGTAGAGGCAGTGTCTTCATTCCACTCAATTTTTATGCACGTGCCAGGTCTCTGACGATCATTGGAAGAAGTGCCTTGCCGAGTTCCGGCACTATATGGCAGCGGGACACGGCTGCAGTCGTGCGTGGCGTGGCGCCCCATGGACAGCTAGGGCACTGCGTGTTCCTACAGCTTGGTGTCAAAGCCCTTGTTGTCGTAAGCAGGAGGCGACTCGCGCTCACCATTCAAGAAGAAGGCAGCTTTGTCCTTGTCATCGTGGCTTGTCCGACCATGATGCGCCACCTCCTCCTGCACAGGATGTTACGGGTTATGAAGAAAAGGTCATGCAATGTTGGGGGTTTTTTCCTAGAAAACGCTTTTCGACATCATAAAGTACGACAAAGCCTTGTCCAAGCTTCCTGGATAGTTTCTTGAAAGGCTTCCTAGTACAGTTTGAAAACTCTGCATATGCATGTATCGTACAGTACAGCCTTTTTGAAAAAAAAGTAACAATAATAAATACAATTATAATAAGTAACCATTATTCTCACCGTCCTCACTCATTCCGTGTGTTGCTAGTGCCACGACAAGCCCGCTACCCTTATGCTATGTCTTATGTAGCTAATGCCTATTTCCTAGTTGTTGTTATATTCCTGATACCAGAAAACCGGCCTCTTGTGTTGTCTCTCTATAGCCGAACACTGCTCACCTTGCCGTGTGTCTCCAGTCTGTCGTGCTTTTTGCGGCCGATGGGTGGCAGCAGTGAGTCCAGGTACTTCAGCTCATTCTGTGTGAAGAACACCTCGATGATCTTACGCACCACGCCCGTGAACACCACCTGCAGCACGCAGACAACAGACTATAGATGAAGGCTATACAGACAACAGACTATAGATGAAGGCTATACAGACAACAGACTATAGATGAAGGCTATACAGACAACAGACTATAGAT
Source organism: Lanistes nyassanus (assembly GCA_004794575.1). Lineage (NCBI taxonomy): Eukaryota > Metazoa > Mollusca > Gastropoda > Architaenioglossa > Ampullariidae > Lanistes > Lanistes nyassanus. The sequence goes on along the minus strand of SMGT01012132.1, from coordinate 134,208 downwards.
GAAGGCTATACAGACAACAGGCTATAGATGAAGGCTATACAGACAACAGGCTATAGATGAAGGCTATACAGACAACAGACTATAGATGAAGGCTATACAGACAACAGGCTATAGATGAAGGCTATACAGACAACAGGCTATGGATGATGGCTATACAGAGAACAGACAACAGATGAAGGCTATACAGACGACAGACTATAGGTGAAGGCTTTACATACAACAGACTATGGATGAAGGCTATACAGACAACAGACTATACATGAAGGCTATACAGACAACAGGCTATAGATGAAGGCTACACAGACAACAGACTATAGATGAAGGCTATACAGACAACAGGCTATAGATGAAGGCTATACAGACAACAGACTATAGATGAAGGCTACACAGACAACAGACTATAGATGAAGGCTATACAGACAACAGACTATAGATGAAGGCTATACAGACAACAGACTATAGATGAAGGCTACACAGACAACAGACTATAGATGAAGGCTATACAGACAACAGGCTATAGATGAAGGCTATACAGACAACAGGCTATAGATGATACATAGCCGATTGAAAACATCGAGACGCCGACTTTTCGATGGCTGGACTATGGACAGTGGAGATGAGCTCCACTCAGACTGCATTAAATGCAGAATATCAGTTAACGTGTATATTATTGTGCCTGCGAGTTGGTGTTGGCAGCGTTGGTAAGTCCCTGTACGCAAGTACACATGAAGACATGGAGGGTAGGAGGGGAGGGGGGAGAGACTGACCAGCAGGGGGAAGATGATGGAAACCGACTTGATGGACTTGACGACCCACAGGGCGACAAGACAGAGGACCTGGACGACAGTGAAAACGTGCACCCGCCACAGCGGCACATGGCGCAGGTACTTGTGGTCCGGCTGGTACTTGATGGGCATGAAGATGAGCAGGATGCGGTCAATCAGCTGCAACAGACAGGGCCACGTCATCACAAGGCGTCGGAGTGACGTAGTCAATGCTGAGTCATCACAAGCTGCTGAACGACACCAAACCCTGCAGATGAAGTAGCTCCCAAGGTTGTCAGTGTCACCTCAGTCTATCGTGTTCCCTGTCATTCCAGTCTGTCGTGCTCAGTGTCACTCCAGTCTATCGTATGCAGTGTCACTCCAGTCTATCGTGCTCAGTGTCACTCCAGTCTATCGTGCTCAGTGTCACTCCAGTCTGTCGTGCTCAGTGGCACTCCAGTCTATCGTGCTCAGTGGCACTCCAGTCTGTCGTGCTCAGTGGCACTCCAGTCTATCGTGCTCAGTGTCACTCCAGTCTGTCGTGCTCAGTGTCACTCCAGTCTATCGTGGTCAGTGTCACTCCAGTCTATCGTGCTCAGTGTCACTCCAGTCTGTCGTGCTCAGTGGCACTCCAGTCTATCGTGTTCAGTGTCACTCCAGTCTATCGTGCTCAGTGTCACTCCAGTCTGTCGTGCTTTGTTTTTAGGCCGATAGGTCGGAGCAGCGACTCCAGGCACTTCATCTCAGTCTCTTTGAAGTAAACATTGATCAAAGACACGCGCGCTCCGGGGCTGGCTTGCATGATCCTTCTTATCCCTTGTTCATACGTAAAAGTGCACAGAAAATACACAGGGTAAATGGGTCTTACGACCAGTCTTAAGACCGGAAGAGCAGTTACGAACGCTCATGCAAGCCAGTCCAGGACAATTAAGTGACGCAACAGCCGAAACATATTCCTCATCTGTAACCCATGACAACGCTACAGATCATCATAATCATCATCGTCGTCGTCGGCGGCGTCTTTATATATTTCATCTACGTGGTTACACGACTCTTCTTGTGTCGGATGATGCTGCAGTGCGGCGAGTGTTGCGAGATTGAGAAAAGGCGGTTGAGGAAGGGTTGTGGATGGGGTCGTGGTAGCATTGCTATTCTTAGCTACGGACACCGCTGCAGCAAGTCGGGACATACCTGCATTCCGCCGAGCGCAGACCAGCCCATGTAGAAAAATACACCGTACAGTACTGGCATCGGAATTACCTGTATGTATAAAAATGCTGTCAGATCCTAGTGCACGTCTATAACATGATACGTGACACTGCATCTGTGCATACAATACCACTTACTGAGATCGCGAAAATTGAGAACTCACAGCTGAACCTCTACAGTCCTCTGCGGTTTGAAATACGGTTTGAAATGAATTTAAGGCTTACAACAAATTTTCTGTGAGAAGCTGACAAAGTAAACTGCAAGAGCCATTGTCAATCAAGGATTGGAAATTCATTCACAGTAAACTAACAAACTAAACTACAAGTGTTATTTTCAACCAAAATTAGAGCTTTACAGTCACAGTAAACTAACAAACTAATCTACAAGTGTTATTTTCCATCAAAAATTAGAATTTTACAGTCACAGTAAACTAACAAACTAATCTACAAGTGTTATTTTCCATCAAAAATTAGAATTTTACAGTCACAGTAAACTAACAAACTAAACTACAGTAGTTATTTTCAATCCAAGATGAGAAATTCAGTCACAGTAAACCTAACGGGTACCAAGAGAAAGGACACTGAATGTTTATAACAACAATGTTGTTCTCTGCCTGATCCTCACTTTAAGAATGTTCGTAATAAAAACAGCGGCGCCACTGAGGACACCCACGAAGAAGGCAGTCACTCGTTGCTCCCTGTGAAGTGAAAGAAAAACAGCAGAAATGTAGTCGGAACGCTCATAATCTGAATCCAAATATTGCGTACAGACTGACTGACTGACAGACAGGAATTACGTCATATCTTGGGACGGCGGGGTAAAGATTACTTTATAAGGCTGAAAGGGTTGGGTGATCACTATCACAGGCTGTTCTGGACAAGGCACCCAGCCCGGATTATCGTGAGACAATCATAACGACAACAGTAAACCGCTTTAGTAAGCGACAGTCACGGCTTTGACATTAATCTCACAAGTGCGTTTGAACTAAAAGACCCGATTTCAGTGATTTCTGACGCAACATTTTCGCATCAAGGTTATGCACTCCGATAATATTTTTCTGGACAATGGACACGGAGCCGGTGTCTGTTGATATCAACCCCTTTAAAGGTTAAAGACACTAACTTTTTTCAAATTCTTCTGCCGTCTTATCTGGTTCATCCGTTCATGGGAATCTTTTCCGTCTCTATGCTTCAAAGCTTGTCACCTCTCCTCTCTGTCTGGCCGCTGCTCGCGTGCACCTCTGTGCATGTGCGTTCGTTCGCTTTCTCTCTTGCGTGCGTATGTATGTGTGTGCGTGTGTGCATGCGCTTTCACGTGTGTCCTTGACAGAGTATGTCCAACCATTCGTGTTTCTGACATTGTGCAAAAAATGTACCAATTAATCGACATCAATGCGAGATATGTTTCTCTGTGCAAACACACATTTCGCTTTGATGCACTTCATCTCTCACCTCATCTCTTGTTCTATGTATGTTAAAATTACGAGGACGACTGGTATCCAATTTTCATTAAGATCTATATCATCAGTCGACCTTGACTCACCTGACCCCCAGGAAGGTTGGCTTTTCGCCCGGGGCTGCGCACTCGGAGACCTTCTTCAGTGAGTTGATGTGAGCGATGGCATTGACAGTGGCTGCCACGTACCACGGGAGACCCAGCAGCGAGTGGATGGCCACCAGGGCTGCCACCACCAGCAGGTCCAGGTGATACCCGCTACCTTTCTGTGGGCAACACAGCGCAGACAGCGGTACGCTGTGGTCAGGCAGCACGTATTGTCACCACAAACAGCCACGTGTACGCGCGCAACGACTCGTGCGTGCACCCACACAGACGCAAATATACACCGACATACACAGTGATTAATTCACTCGCTTGTATGCAAACTCCTGCTAAAGCACGCAGTTATTCTCGTAAATATGTCATTGTCGTGTTTGATAATGTGTTCACACAAAGAAGACGTTAACAAATAACATACACCCAAGAGCGAGCGTGAGATAGTCAGATGGCGCATAAACGCCAAATTTCGAACAAAAAGGAAGCGCGAAGACTACATTGTAGGTAAACATCAAATTTTTGGCGCTTATATTCGCGCGGGATTGTCCCAGTAAGCACTGAGTTGTGTGTTTAGTAAATACGAGTTTTTTTCGCATGCCTTTTACATTGTCGAGCGGATTGCGGCTTTCATCCGGCACGTAGTCTACTCACCACCAGCTTGTGCTCAGCCCGGTTCACGATGACGGCGGTGATGTGCTGGTCCATGAAGATGAGGATGGTGGCCAGCAAAGCCGGAAGTCCAGCTGCGATGTACAGCCACCAGGGGTTCGTGTCCGAGATGGGGTTAATCAACCAGCCGCGTGCTTCGTAGTTGGTGGGCTGTCAGTCAAAGAAACACCAAGAGTTACCTCTCCTGGAAAACTTCGTTTAGTGATGCTGCACGTGACGTGTGGAAGGCCTAGGATTGGTTCACATCTCTGCTCACCCCCACTGTGGCTACAGCAAATTAATTTTTAGTCCCCGACCCCCCGTATTCATCAAGCCTTCACCGACTTAAGGTTGCAGGCAGCTGTAATAATACAATAAGTGCTGGAGGAATTTGTTCCCGGTTTCAAGAAGACCGTTGGACTGACCTTTCATATAAAAAGACGAAGAGGATTTTCACAGTTGTTGAAAGTTCGATCCCCCCACCCCACCCCCCACACACACTTCCTTTAAAAGCCCCATCACTACGCGCCTTGAATTCCGACGGGACAGTCAGCTTCGGTGTGGGCAGGCCCACAGCTGCATCGATGCCCACGTTGACCAGGATGGCGATGAGGATGGAAAAGTCGCCAATGATGTTGCGCACCTGAAACACAAAGCACGTTGTGAACAGGTGTGGTGGGGATCACCGTGTCGATCTGCGACCAACAATCTTAACGTTGACGAGCGGTACAACTGATGGCTGGATCACAGACAGTTAAACTTTACGGACACATAGCAAAGTGGGATAAATATGTGATCGCATGTGCGTGTGTGCTTGTGTGTGTGTGTGTGTGTTACTCATGGTGTGGAGGCACGTGTACTTGCTGGTTACCAATATGGGAAAGCACGTGTACTTGTTGGTTACTTACCAATATGGGAAAGCACGTGTACTT